>AAPY01530927.1:0-10620 GCA_000181375.1 Tupaia belangeri
TTTTTTTTTTAATTTTTAATATCATCATAATCTCCTTATATTACATTGGATAACAATAAAACTTACCAGTTGTATTACAATGGCTTTTTTTTACTATGTTTTTTTTATAAATTCACTATACACCATCACAACACACAAAATGAATTTTCCATCCAAAATACACTGTGCATTGGCTCAATCAAGCACATCAACATACATGTTCTCAGCAAAATAATTTTCCAATTCTTATGTCCTGCATACCTTGCCTTTTGTTTTGCCATCCTTGATTCCCCATCCTCCCACCCTCTGCTATGTCCCATCCTCCTCCCCCATTGTCCCTGGCATCCACGGCTGCCCTCCATGCCCTCCCCCCCATTCAATTATTCTGCCAATGAACTTAATTAGTCTAAATATATCCAATAGCTAGCACAGCTGACACATACCTATACATGTACCCAAGTCTGACTTTAGGCATAGACCCCAGTGAGTAGAATGAACATTCTATAAAGTAGTACCCAGCTGTGCCCATACAGCTCACTGCAGTCATCAAATGTGCATTTTTTTTCTTTTACAAAATGATACGAACTGTTTAACCAGTTTTTTTTTTTATATATATTACCTAACATTCTTTCCCTGAGCATCATCACAACATACTAAATGTGGTTTCCCATCTAGGATAAACTGCATAGTGGCTTAATCAAGCATGTTATCATCAATAATATTCCATTTCTACTTTCATACATATGTATACATATATATATGTTTTTTATCCTATGTTTGACCCTCTGCCCTTTCCCCCCTCTCCCATTACACTATCTCTGCTATATACAGTTACCTTCCAGAGGAGTTATTGAAAATGTGCTACATGCAAGTAAAGGGAGAGGGGCCACGAGTTTAAAGTTTTCAACAATAGGGAACATAGATTCCATTCAAGGTTGGATCAAGGGTGGGTCTCGTGCAGTTCCGCAATTGTAGGTGAGTCTCTATGGAATACAGTTCTAGGAAAGCGGTTCTGGTAAGCAGAGATGATTATCAGTTGATGCGGCACAGCAGCCATCTTGTAATTAGCGGGAATGGTGTTGTGGGGTTCTGCAGTGTGAGTTATCCTCGGGTATCTGGCTTCCTTAAGAATGGTAGAGTAGTTCTTGTTTTTCTCTAAGGTAATGCAGGGCTGGTAACCATCATCTTCTTACTGTCCATAGGTAGAGAGAATCCTCCTATACAATATATTTCTCAATTGGTTTAAGACAGCTAAAGATTCTTTCTGTTGCTTATAGTTGCAAGTTCTTAGTCCTTGTTTTCGGCTTCATTTTGGAGCAGGCTCATCCCTGGCGGCCATGCGCAGGCCCAGAGGCCACACCGCCAGCCGGGGAGGCAGTGGAACGCGGAGCAGAGCCCCAACCGCGCAGGTCCGGGGGCGGGGGCCCCCGCAGGGCCAGGGAGGCCGCGCAGGGCCCGGGGGGGGGGGGGGGCCCGCGCTGGGGCTCGGTCTATCTTGATGTTCCATTGATGGGTCTCTTTCTTCCCAATTCTCTCTTCAACTTGTTTTAAAGCCTTTGCACATATCTTACCTTATAGTGGTTTTCCTCTGACTAACTGTGTGATCTTAGGCAAATGACATAACTTTTCTGAGCAGCTTTTCATTTATCTGCACAAGAGATTTGAAGATCTCTCCTTAAGGACTGTCATGAGGCTATGTGGAATGTGATTTAAGTAAGTTATGAGCCACACGCAATGGCACCTTCCAGTCCTCCTTCTTTCTGCTTTCTGCCCTAGGTGAGACAGCTGTTTCCAAACATAGAAAGCAGAGAGTGTTTTAGATGAGAACTGGACTTCTCTGTGATCTGTCTGTTCCCACAGGACACTACTGAGTCTCTTCAAAGTCTGTCCCTTCTTTCTAGAATGTTCCTTCCTACCTACTTGAGCTAACTCATTATGAAAACTTTGTTCAATGTCACTTTCTCAGAAGTGTCTTTGCTCTCTGATCCCTAAGGCTGATCAGTGTTGCCTTCTCAACACTCCTTGGCTACCTGTGCTTCATCTCAGCCCTCACCATAGTTCATGGGAGCAGATTCACGTGCTCCTCAGCTCCATGAAGGTAGCATCTTCCCAGCATACTGTTAGATCTACAAAAGCAGGGACCAGGACTACGTCACTATAAGCCCAGGGCCCAGCAGAATGCCTAACACTTAAGAAATACTCTATTATTGTATGAACAATTCAATAATATTCATATAGTATCGATAATTACCTATTTGTACTTACTAAAAGAATTGAAGAGGGCTAGGGTGCTGCTATCTCCCAAACTAGGTTTTCTAAAGACAATAGGATACAGAGGTGCAAGACTGATGCATTCCCAGAGAACTATAATTCTACCTGGGATGGATGGGGTAGGGAAGAGCGAGGTCAGCAGGCTGATTTGATTGAATGACTGCAAAAAAAAAAAAAAAAAGTGAAAGAAGAAAAGACTTGAGGTCCAGGATATGTCCCCATTTTGTTATCCCAGGAAATGAGGACAATGATAGGAGTTGGCCATGGCACTGGGCCATGACTTTTCTACTCAGATCCAGGGCTGATGCTGTATGCAGTCAGAGCTGTTCAGCCCCTGACAAAGTTTAAAAGTTTGGATCTAAAGAAAGGGCCAGAACTAGGGGAGGCAAGTCAGGCACTCGGGACACAAAATTTAAGGAGGCACTGGCTTTCAGGTGTACCTGGCCAATCCAGAAAGCGTGCTTCTCCTTAAATTTTGCACCTAGGACCCTTGTCTCACCCTAGTATGCTAGAGACCAAAGCGCCACTCCAGAAGCCTTTAATTCAGTCCTTCTTTCCAGGTGGTTCTTGTTTGGAAACTATGTTGCTAGAAAATTTCTGACACCATGGAGAGACACCATAGAGCACAGTAGGTGAGAAGTCTCCTGAATGAGTCAGGGAGATTTCATGGGCGTGATCAGGGTGATACTCTAGGTACCAGACACCACCTGTGCCTGTATACATATCTAACCTGCAGGGCTAATGTGAGCTGATAATGAGCTAAAGAGAGAAAACTTGCATCGAAAGAAAACTGAGTTCTAAAGTAGATATGGGCTGTGCAATACATCATCTTTTCTCTCTTTTTTTTTAAGAGAGATTTTTGCTATAGAGCACATGTACTTGCCAGAGAGAAAGAGACAGAGAGACCGAAAGCAAGAACTCACCCCCCAGGGGGGTTAACTATGCTGCAATTCCTTCTCCTTCAGTCTCCTCTTGGAGTTTGAGCACGCACTCATGCACACCCAGCTTGAGTTTTAAGCCACCAGTTTTAAGCTGGCTATTGAGAGCCCAGCGATGCAACCATTATGCCATCTGCTGATCCCCCACTACATTATATTTTTACAGGTCTAAGCCTTTCAGAGAATCTTGCCCAATCAAACTTTTAGTTCATTGCCCATTGTTTCTACCTCAACACAACTTGGCCACTCCAATTCGGTGGCTTTCTCAACACCAGCACAATGCATGCAGCAGTTAAAGGTGACTTCTCAGTCCCAAGGTTTTTGAATACTGTTCTCTGTGCACTTCCTATGATCCCAATTCTGAGCTAAACTTAATGCACCTTATTCCTTTGGAATTTTTTTTTTTTTTACAAGAGAAGAATGAGGCTTGGAGAGAAGGTGATTCACTCAAGGTTGTAATCTCTTTATCTCTAGGATCATCAGACCTGACTCCAAACTTGGCACTCTTCATCTTCCCATCCCCAAGGCAACATTTACATACATGATGGAGGAGTCAAGGATTTATAGCCCTCCTCAGAATTCACTTTATCTCTAGAAAACAAAGGAAACCTTAGCATGAGGAAGGAAAGGGATTAGTCCTTCCTACTGATCCCCAGGGAAGGTGCTCAAAGGCTGGCTTTGGCATTTCTCATGTCCCCAGGGTTATTGACTTAGGCTCCACTACACGGTATTTGCTGGATAAAAGGCAACAGGGTCTACTGAATAGGAGCATTGGATAAGGAATCAGAAAACACGATCTTGACCCAGTGCTCTATTTCCTCCAGGCCAGGGGCCATGGAATGAATCTAGACAAACTTTTCCATTCAGTTTCCCAAATAAGATAAAGTTGGCCCAGGTAGGCTTTTGGATTACTCATCTGCAAGAGGAGGAGCTTTGTTTGTAACACCTGCAAAGAGTAGTGGAGGGTGGCAGAAGAGTAGTAGATAGGGCACAGTAGTAGATGTTGTTTTTCCAGTTTTTACTAATCAGATGAGTAAATCCCAATCCTGCAGCTGCTGACCCAGCATGAGTTTACCGTACCCTTAATACAGCTAGCCTGGAAACATTTCTCTAGCTGAGACCTCATTTAGGGTGGAGTGTGGGGAGAATCCCTTCCACTCTATGGGAATGGCAGGTTTCCAGCAAAGTGAAGGGACAGTCCTACTCTGAGTCCTCCCCAGAGACAGAACTAAAAATGAAATCTTCACCAGATGACTAGTTCTGCCAAAATTTGAGGAGAGGACCATAAAAAAGAGGAGAAAATGGGGAAAGGAACCTGGTGAGAGAAAGCCAACAGACTAAAGGTAGCAAGAGAGAATGAGAAAAGGAAAGGAAGGGAAATTACAGGGAAAGGAAAAGTTATGAAGGCTATAGAGGACCAGAAAGTATCAGTGATAAGGTCTGTTTATGGTTGTGAGATTGTATCATTGTTATGCATGATGGGGTCACATTGGCTCAGCTGTGGAGGCAGAGCAGTAGTGTACTGCTCCATGATGCTGGAAGCCATTTGGAAGCTTAGAGTTTGGTTCTCATGTTGACTTGCATATACAGGACATGTACATGTGCACACATGCTTTTCATCCTGGCTGTCTAGGAAAGCTAGGATGAGGTGGGGTAGGGATCTTGGCATGAGGCCACCTTGAAGGTTTTTCTCTCTGTATATCTCTAAAAATAAATAAACAAAAAAAAGGGGGGAGAGAGAAAAGGAAAAAAAAAAAGGAAAAGATAGGCAAAAGCATTAGCAAAAACTAGATGAAGGGTGTCCCAGGTCTCTCTGTATTATTTCTTACAACAGCATTATTTCAAACTTGTGTGTTTAAAATGAAAGTTATCAGGGAATCATATTTTCAGACACATGAAAAAAGGACCAAAATTCAATGAAGGCCATATTGTCCTTTGAGAACGTACAGCCTAGTACAATTCAAGGATGGAGAGAAAGCCATCAGAGGTGGAAATCCAGCCTTAGGTGTGGCTGGACCAAGCAAGCACTCTGAAGCCAGGAAACCCTGAACTCCCCTTTGTCTGCTGGACTCAGTTATTGCTCATCTCTCCCAAAATACTCTACTGTGTATTTATGCCTCTGAAGTGTTTTTCTAAAGAAGTCAGTAGCTACTAAATTAGTGACTTGTTTTGTATTTCTATAACTGCTCATTTGAAAAACTGGGTTGACTGTAGCACTGACATAAAAATAAAAAATAAATAAATAAAAATTTTAAAAAGCAAGTTTTGAGAGAGAATTCAGCTGCCTGTGGTTAAAAATCTTCACTTCTCAGGGGGTAGGTCTGCAGCCAGACCCCTTACTCAGAACTCCACAGGCCACCCATGGGAAAGGGAAGTGCATTAAGCAGTTATCCACAAACCAACCACCATCTCCTGAAAGAGCTGACAAATGCAGCAAAGAGACTGAGGGTACACCCAGGCACAGGTCCATGGATCATGGATCATGCAGATGTACATCAGTGACCCCACCCCCACCAGCGCTGATGTTGGGAGCAAGCCCAAGTCCTAGGCCCATAGTCCCCAGGATTCTCAGGGACCTCAGAGTTGTGCAGGAGCTTAAGTAGGGCCACCCATTTTCAATGGGACAAAGAGATAAAAAGTGTGTTCATTTCAAAGTATGACCTTGGGCAAGAGGAAGGAGACAAGAGATTTAGAGTCTGGCTTTCGGAGTTTCTAGGTAGGAAGACGGACTAAAACTGAAGAACAGTTTTTCCCAAGAAAGGATTGAGAAAATCATATGCTGGCTTTATGCACTTTCTCTCTTAGAATACTCCCCTCTCTGTAGCAGGACTCATCATTCCCATTTTACAGATAAAGAGATAAGGCTAAATAACTTGATAAATGCACCACAACTAGTAAGTAGCAAGGTCAGGACTCAACTCACAGTTTAACTATCATGTCCTATGCTGAGTTTCCTCATCTGTCAAATGGGAACAGTACTAGCCCTCACCTCATAGAATTGATATGAAGAATAAATGAGTTCTAGGATATAAAGCACTTAGAACCCACTGCATAATGTAGTTAATACATGCTAGTTGTATTATTGCATTACTGGCATTGCAATTTCTAGCAAAGCCCTGCTTTGGCAAGAGACCTAGGACTAATGACAAACAAAAAGTGGTTAAAGGAATTGGAAATATTTAAGTTGCAAGGAGAAAATTACAGGGAGACAGGATCATAGTCCTTAAGTATTCAAAAAGTCCTTAGAAAAAAAGACAGCTCAGATTCTCTCAGCTCTTTCCTAGAAGGCAAAATTAGGACCTATAAGAAAAAATATAAGATATGAAATTTAAGCTCACATAAGAGAGATTTTTTTAATGAATAAACTCCCTAAATGTGGGGATGTTCCTCCTTTTTGCCTTTCCCTCTTGGACAGAGAAGGGTGATTATAGCAGATATGCTCATGGGGCAGTGAAGCATCAGAGAGGGACCCTCTGGCCTTTAGGCCAAGCTTCTCAGATAGAAACTTGTCCAGTAGTCACTGGGAGGGATGATATCTCTGTCCAGCAGCTCTACATCATTGGGTCTGGCCTCCAGAATGATTCGGTTTCTCCCAGGGTCCAAATTACTATGTCAGATCAGCTCAATGAAAGTAATTGCATATGTTCCTAATGCCACAATTAAAGAAACTCATTGGCAAGCAGTGTTCAGCAAAAATCCATTTTTAGAGTTTTCCTATTTTTATTATCCACTCTCCCATAGAAATAGTCTATGCATGCAATAAATCTGAAACCAATATTTGGAGAGTTTCCGAGGAGCTAGAGGATGTAAAAGAAGTGGAAATGAATTGTAGGCAGGCACAACAGTGAGGCTGAAGGCAGGGATTTGTAAATCCTCTTTACAAGCAGTCCATGGGCGTGGGTGCCCGGAATTGTGTTGGAAGACTAAGGGGAGGAATCTTGAGATGGATTGCTCCCTTCCTCTTTACTTTTCTGTATCTTCTGTCCTGAAATCCTCTTTTTTGTTCACTTAGAGATCAATTCTGGATACCTGATGCCCTTGAAGGTGCAAGAATTATAAATGGGAGATCAGCAGGGAAATGAAAGAAAATAGAACCACTGTGTAGAGTGAAGTTGGAAGAGGAAGACTGGAGGAACATAGATAATAGCACAAACCAAGGCGATGAAGGAGAAGAGTGAGGAGATGTTAGACTGGTCAAGACAAATGTTAAAGAACCACATCTCTGGTGAACTAACCAAAAAGGTTCCCTAGAACAAAAATTCAAAAAAAGATTCTATATCTGGGTATTTATTAGTTGACCAAGGGTCCAGAAGGTCAATTTTCAAAATAAAACCAAGACAGAAATTTGACCATCCCTGATGATAAAGCTAAATGATTTAACGTAAGGCTCAAAGCAAGAATTTTTCTTAAATAATTCAACAAAAGCAAAAAGATCTTCATGGCAGATTATTCAGGCCAGTAAATTTATCTGATTATGTGGGAGTGCTGAGCTGAAAATCAGAGGCCATCCAATGGACTATCATGTAGCTATCAATTATTATAACCAGCAAGACTGTCCAACAATATGGAAACATTTTTACAATGTTCTAAATCAAAGTTGGATAAATTCTTTCTGTAAAAGGCCAGATGGTTAATATGTTTGACTTTTCAGGCCATATGGTCCCTGCTGAAACTTCTCATCTCTACTCAGTAGTGTAAAAGTAGCCATAGATAGTATGTAAATAGAAAGACATGGTTGCATTCTAATAAAACTTTATTTACAAAAATAGGTAGCAGGCCAAATTTAGCTGTTCTAAATGACTAAAACAAAACACTTAATTGTATATTCACTGTAATTTTAGCTATATAAATTATGAATGCAAATGGTCTAGATGGAAATGTTCAAAGCAAAAATGGATAATTGAGTTAGGATGGTAAAATTAGGATGGGCTTACCTTCTCATTTAAGGATAAAGTCAGAACTTTCTGGTCACCTGTGTACTCAGGACTAATAGAGACTCTCCAAGGACTCTAAGAGCATAGAGAGGGTCAAGTGTTCATATCCCAAACATGGTACAGTCCTTGAGCATTCTCAATGAATACTCGATGAGTGAACACCCAGGAAGGCTGGAATTCTCAGTGCTTTGTTGGATTTGGCTAGAAACTTGACCTGGGAACCAGTTCTTGTTTGTAGGTAGAGCAAATCCAGTGTCAGCTGGAGTCTGGGGCTGAGGCTTTGTCCCTTTTAACTGAGGAGGTGCCCTGAGCTGGAGGTTGATGTTCTAGAGACTGAGTAGTGAGAATCATAGCAGTTCCAGTGCCCAGGACTAATGAGTTGACTTGGATGGTGTCTGGAGGTCATGGACTTCAGTAGGATATCCAAGAAGATGCTGGGGTAATCTGGTTGGGGTGCTGACTTTGGGATCAGATATACCTGGACTTGACTCCCAGCTCCTATACTGACCAGCGATGTGTCTTTTGACAAATCCTTTCACTTCTTTGAGCTGCAGTCTCCATGTTTGTATAATGGAAATAATAATTCTCATCCCACAGTTATCATGAGCATTAAATGAGATTATGTATATAAAACTCTAAGCATGGAGATTTGCTCAGAGGCAACTCTCAGTAATAGTGGTTTCTAGTTAAACAGGAGCAGGGGTCAGAGGGATCCATGCTCAAGAACCAGAAAAGGTCAGCCTAGAAGACTTTCTTACAGTATCCTTGCTTACACTTAAGGGTCAGGATTGACTTGAATGTAAGTTTTAGAAATACAATAGGGTTATGTAAGAATTCTTTTTTTTTTTCTTTTTTGGAGAGGTTTTTGCTATAGGGCGCTTGCGCTCACCAGACAGACAGAGAGATACAGAGAAACAGAAAGCATGAAGTCACGCCCCAGGGAGTATGCCCACGCCAAAATTCCTTCTCCTCCGTTCTCCTCTCGGGATCTTGGGCACGCACGCACTCGCACCCAGCGGGTCTTAAGCCACTGGGTCCAGGATGTGAACCACGGCCGACTACGTGCGAGTCCAGTGACATAGCCATTACGCTAGACTGCTGGTCCCTATGCAAGAATTCTTTATGGAAGAATCTGTTACTATACACTTAAAAATGCTTAAGATGTTACATTTTATGTTTTATGTATTTTACTACAATTAAAAGTAAAAATAAAATCCAAATTTATATTCACCAAACATGGCAAATGAACACAACACATTTTAGGATCTGCAAATAAAATGCATAAAAACGAATGCATTTCTGAACTTAGGAGAAAAGGAGAGGCTCTTTTACAGAATTTGATAGAAGTGACCCTGAGGCTAATGATAATAACAATGGATATGCATATTGTGCTTGGCAGGATGTTTTTGTGATGTTGGTCAACTGGCAAAGAAAGGAGTTTTCCCAAGAGGAGGGAATGGCTCCTGGAAAGGGATTTAGATCCAGAAGTCCAGAATGAGGAGATCAGTCTTGATGGCATGTAGGCATGGCAGGGAGGCAAAGTGGTGCAAAATGACTGACCACATTTCCTGTATTGCCTTTGCCCCTTTGTAAATTGACATTTAATTTTCTAACACACAGCAAAGCTCCACAGAGAAACAGATGCATTTTTTATGTATCGCTCACAAAGACTCGATGGAGCTACTGTGTTGTTTCCATTTTACAAGAGACGAGGCCCTGGCTCAGAAAGACTAGATCACTTGTGCTAGGTCACGTGGCTTGTAAGTGGAAGACCCAGGACTGAAGCAGCACCCCTGGCTCCAAAGTTAAGGCTCTTAGAGATACAGCCTCAGGCAGTGATCTTAACCTCTCCAAGCTTTGGTTTCATCAGCATCAGTGGAAACCTCTCCTGGCTCCAGTCTTCCCAGTCATCTTACTAGGAAATAGTAGGAGGTGGTGATGGAGAGACGCTTTACTGGAGGGCTCTGAATTTAAGCTAGTCAGCACGAGGAAACCACTACAGGTTCTGGTACTTCGTTTCTAAAAACTCTCTTCTTGGCCTCAGGTACAAATGAATTACGCTTTGCCTGGAATGCTTGTCTGGAAGAGGCTTTCACAAAAATCACATCAGATGGTTTTGTAAAAATGTCATAGGAATAAGAAAAAAGAACCCTTTTCACTAAAGAGGATGATTTCAGACACCAGCCTTTCTGCACTTGTATCCCTCTCTCCCTCCGCATCTCTATCTCCAGACTATGATTTGAAGCTGCCCTTCCACCCTGACACCTGTCCTCAGAGACAAAATCTGCCCAGCTGCGGTCATTCCTCCAGTATTCCCCCTGATTCCTGAGCAGTGCACTGAGACCTGACTACAGGGAGCCTTGGCCAGTGGGGAGCAGATGAGATAGCAGCCCCCTTTTCCCTCCTAAGTCACTATTTGGGACACATAGAAGAAGGTGTCCGAGTCCCACGGGTCAAACAGGGAGTCCTGTGGACTATTAGTGTCTCTGCGGGCCCTG
>AAPY01530978.1:0-10883 GCA_000181375.1 Tupaia belangeri
GGTTTTCTGGCACATGATGAGTTACTCATAAAGCCGCCACTGGTATTGTTATTAATAATTTATTTGTAGGATACAGGTGAAGCTAGTATTAACTCACCACAATTGTATAAACAGCATCACCATACTGAATTCCAGCTATCGTGAAATGAAATTTCTTGGTGCAATTGCATTAACTTAACAATAGCCACTTCAAACTGATTCGAGAACATGATCAATCATACATTGCTCTCATTCTGCTCCTTGCCTCACAAATGCTCTTTAAATTGCCTACAAATAGAAAATATAAAAATTCATACAGTTTATCTCTGTGAAATACAGAACAGATTCCTACCACAGATATATTGCATTTCTAATAAGAAAACGATTAATAAATCAGTGTTCAAACATTTTTAAGTCATTTTAGAAATAGTTTTAAAATCAGTGTTACTAGTGTTTCTTTACAGTTTTGTTTTTTCCAAGTATATGAGTGTACATGTCTCTTTGTGTATATACGCAGGTAGAAAGAGATACAGTACGTATTCAAAAAACTTTAGGAAAATAAGAAGTAATAATAGAAAACTAAACATAATGTTTATTATACAAAACACTCAGTCTCTTCAATATTTAATGATATAATGTTTGGGAACTTTTATTTTTGCTTCCTTCTTTCACATATTTAGTCATTTATTCAACAAATATTGAATGTCAACTGTGTACCAATGTCTGTTATACACACATTATAAATACAAAGATTATGACACTGGTTACTGGGGAAAGTAGGCATATAAACAAAGGTATATATTTAGAATATGATAAATCCAATGTGAGAGACACTAGTAGTGTTGTAGTTATATCAATATTATTTAAGTTTGAACATTCAGTATACAGGAAATTTGGAAAAATACTGTTAATATTTCTATGGTATTTGGAATATAGAAAAATGAAAAATTTAGAAGCAAAGTGTCAGTGTTTATCCTCAATGGTCTCTTATCAAAATACTTTATTTTGTAGATATGAATAAAATATAACTTGACAGATAATTATTTAATGACAACGATAAATTATTTCTTTTTTTTTTTAGAGGTTTTCTGCTATAGGGTGCGTACACTCACCAGACAGACAGAGAGAGAGAGAGACAGAAAGCGAGAAATCACCTCCCAGGGGGGATGGCCACACCACAATCCCTTCTCCTTCATTCTCCCCTCGGGATCTTGGGCACGCACGCACATGCGCCCGGCATGAGTTTTAAGCCACCAGATCCAGGACACGAACTGCGGTCAATTACGTGGGAGTCCAGTGACATAGCCATTACGCTAACTGCTGGTCCTGACAATAGTAAATTATTAATCCTCAAGTCCTGATATAACTTCTTAAGGCTGTTCAATTTTTTGTCTGTTACTCTGTTACTCTGTGCTCAAAGAAGATACTTTATAATGTGGATTTTGGATTTCAATATAGATATTACCCCAAGAGGTTTGTATTCTGTAGAAAGTGTTTTTGTTACTTTACAGACTGGATCAATATTTCATAGTCAACTAACTACTCTTCTTTTATTTATTTATTTATTTATTTACTTATTTTTATATATTGTTTGCTATAGGGTGTTTGAGACCGCCAGAGAGAGACAAAGTAAGGAAGCACTGCCCCCCGCCCCCCAGAGTGGGTGGCCATGCTACAATCCCTTCTCCTCCATTCTTCTGTAGAAATTCTGGACACTCATGCACATATATCCACTGTATTTTCCAAACTTCCAGGTCTGGGACTTGAACCTCACAGCAGGCCATGTAGGATCCAGTTACTTTAGCCACCATGCCACCTGATTGTCAAGCTAATCCATAGTGAAAAATTTTCTCTAAGTTTCATTATAGTATTGGACTGATTAACTGGACTAATGGTATTAGTTCTTGCTGATTTGACAATTTTTAAATATTTTTATTACATGAATTTTATATTGTCCCATTAAGTACAATGTTTTCACGTAGTAAGGACATAACATTTATTAAATGAAGGACCACTTATGATTATTATTTACATGATCATTTATTTTATTTTAATTACTCATTAATACTCTCAGTATTAAAATGTCAGCTACTATCTTAGAATTGAAATGGATCATACCTGATGTAATTTGGGTAGGTGAGAGGAGAATTTTCTAACATCAAATATCAAATTTTTCTACTCAAGATCTTGGAGTCAGAGGACATTGACTTAAGTTCTCAGAATTCCTCAGAATGCAACCTTGGGTAAGTCATTCTACTTCTCTTATTCCGAGTTTTTTACTTTTTAAAATGGAGTAATGTTTATTTTATTCAATTATGATGAAATTTCTAAAACCATGATGAATGTAAATGTATTTACATATAATTTTTTATTTACAATATACATTTAATCATCATATATCTTTACAGTTTATAATTTTTTCCATCATGAATAAAGTGCATATCAGTAAAACCAAAGACCTTATCATAATCATTATCATCAGCAAATAAATTTTTATTTTTGTGTCAACTAAACTTATTATTTTGCAAATGTGTATTTTAAATTGCAAATAATTGTCAATTTGTTATGTATAAAAATCATAGTACATCATGGTTTGGGATAGAAGTCCACTAAGAGCCATGTTGTACAAGTGGGATCATCAGGTAAGTGGTGGGGAAAGAAAATTAATAAGGGGACAGGGAAAGAGAAAAAAGATACCAAAGATAAACTTTGTATATCATATTGTGCCATATCTAAATGTGAACAAATTCACCCTCAAAATAAGATTTCTTAAAGCTTTCATCTATCTCTAAGAAATAGTATTACTGCCCTAATGCTAATATTAAAAAGCAAATTGGTTATTTGATATTTAAAGTATAAAAGTAAATTTGAATTAAGTTACTAAAACCCATTTTGTACATTGGCTTAGAGTAATATTTTGGATATTAGGGTTAGGGTTAGCTCAACCAACTCCTTTTCTGAGTTCAACCTACTCCTTTTCTGAGTTCATAGTCAAAATAATTTAAAACATAGGAGAAACAAGTCAAGTTGAGCAAAATACAGCAAAACAAAAAGGAAAAAGTTAATAGTTATTATTTACATTATATAAAATGATCAAGTTTAAGATCTGTAATATATTGACTTAAAATATAAAGGAGTAACTATGAAAACAACAAGGTTTTTGAAGAACTATAATTGTTAAAGCTAAGAATTCAATACATAAAATATGCACATCCACTTTCATTTATAATGAAGCAATTTACAGTTGGTGAAACACCATAATGAAAAGAGGTGATAGAGTTAGCAGTCAAGGAGGTCAGTCCATGGTTTGGTGATGAAGGTAGCTGGGCTACACATGGCTGACCTACATTTCAAGTCTTGGACCCAGCATCTTGAGAATACACTGAGCATGTCTGCTTGCATACCTAAAATTCAGACAGGATAGAGAAATGGAGGAGAAAGGGTTGTGGTGTGACTACACTCATGGAAAGTACTTTCATACTTTTCTCTCTCTCTCTCTCTCTCTCTCTCTCTCTCTCTCTCTGGCAAGTACATGTGCCCTCTGGTACATTTTAAAAATAATTAAAAGAATTAGACAATGATGTAAATTAGCTATTAAAATATTGCAAAACTCTAAAAGAAACACAATTATTGAAAAGAAAACTATAATATGGGACCAGCAGATGGTGTAATGGTTACATTATTTGAAACCCATGTAGCAACTGTGATTGGAGTCCCTGACCCAGCAGCTGAAAATTCATGCCATGTGCATGTGCATGTGTGCCCAGATCCTGAGAGGAGAATGGAGGAGAAGGAATTATGGCGTGGTCAGCTACCTTGAGGGGTGATTTCTCTCTCTCTCTCTCTCTCTCTCTCTGTCTTTCTAGCAAGTACATGCACTCTATAGCCAAAATCTTTTTTTTTTTTTTAAAAAAGGCTACAATAATAACTTTTAGTCACCCTCCCCCACGTGATGGTTAAGGCTGATGTATCCGGCAAAACCAACTACACAGTTGAAGTCCCACCCCAGGTGGCTTGAAAAACATGCTGGGTACATGTGCATACATGCCCAAAGTTTCAAAAGGAGAGAGAAATGGAGGAGAAGGGATTGCAATGTGACCATCTCACATGGGTGGTGTTTTCTCGTCTCGTTTGAGTCCTGAGCCTGGGCTTGAAAAACATAGCAGGTGTGTGTACCTGCGTGCCCAAAGTCCTAACAGAATGGAGGAAACAGAGGAAAAGGAGGGCCATTCTCCCTGACGAGTGTTTTCTCACTTTCCCTCTCTCTCCATCTTTCTCCAGCGAGTGTGCATACCCTTCGGCAAAAATAAAACAAAAAGATCTCTGCTTTTCAGATTTGGGGATTTAATAGACTAGTCAACTTTAAATATTTCCAGTTTACACCTTTTGTCTGATTATAATTATTAATTATTCTACCTTCATTTTTCAAAAGAAAGAACTTTAAGGAAAAGACTTTACTAGGACTTTAAGCTTACCCAGAACTGAGTCCCCAAAAGTGTTTTGATACACACTGAAGTTTGTCATGAAGTTGTCTTACCTCAATAAAAAGCTTTAGGATATACTGATGTGCAGCAGTGTGACATATTATACTCATCATTTAAATAGTCATTGTGCTAGTAGTATGGAAGATCAATTGCTGTAGGAAGAAAATCATGTGAGATGCATTCTTTTGAACCTTATTTTCTTACAAATATTTAACATATGCTGAACACTTTTTAATATATAACATTTTGGTTTTGACATTTTGTCTTGTTTTGTTTTGTAATTTGCCAGAGGGCATGTGCACTCAACAGAGAGAAAAAAAGAGAGGAAAAATGAATATCAAGGATAGTCGGTCCTCCTCTATTTCTCCTTCCTTTCAGGATTCAGGCACACAGGCACATGTACCCAGTGGGTTCCCCAAGCTACCATGTCCAAGACTGGAATCATGCAACCAGCCGTGTGGAATCCCATTCTTTAACCACCACCCCATCAGCTAGCTTGGAGACTTCTACACAAGAAAAACATTGGTTCTAATTATTTTTCCTAGTCACTTCATCGTGTAGAAGTAACTTTCTAACAGTTGAGGAAAGGAAAACTTTAAAAGACTTTCACAACAAGATAGTTATAATTTCACTTCTCAGTATGTTTTTTGAGTGAGATTTTACAAGTTAAGGAATAGGTAAAATCAGGTCTTAACCAATTCACAGAAAAATTAAATTCTAAAATTCTTTTATGAGATCATTTAGTCTAGGACAGTAGAATATTTAAAAATAAAAGATACTACCTGAAAATGGATAGTTCATTCTCAATAAAAAGAAGTCAGGTTAAATTGTATGTGATGCCAAAATTATTCATAGCATATGATACATATACAAACAAAAACCATATGAAGATGAAATGCTAGATAACTCCCCATAAGAGTTGAATCCTCAAAATATATGGAATATTTACCATTCATGCTATTTATGTTGCTAATATGTACTTTCAACAAGTCTGTATACCTGTGTACACACCATTTACTATCTCACCGCAATTTATGGCTCTAAAGTGACTGCTTTATGCACACAAACTTCCAGGTTGAATCATATAGAAAGAAAATCCGGAACATATGTTTAAAAACTTTAAATAATTCACATACTTCCATAAAACATTTTAAACTTCCCAGTAACATAGACATTTTTGTAATTAAGCATCATGGGAGAAAGCCCTTTTCAAGTATACCACATTATTACTTTTCCTTTTAAAGGAAGAACTGAACAGCAGATAATAAATCCTTCCAGGGCCTCCTGGAGCCTAAACACTTGGGGAAAGGGAGGGAGAGCTAGGAAGTACCTTCACAAAATGTTCATATCTCAAATTGTCCAGTACAGAACAGAATGAAAACGGTAATGCTGTGATGCTTTCTCTTTTCCCTCAAAAGATTTCCAAATAAAACCAAGTGCATGTTTAACTCAATGAATAAAGCTAAACCACCCTAAAGTAGCATAATGTCCATTAGAGCAGCAATATACTCTGAGGTGTGATTTTAATTTAAATTTAATGGCTCTACAATGTATTCCCCTGTCCCTGCTGAGCATAATGGCACTGAGAAAGAACATGTACATATTACTGACTGCTTTGAAAATTTCCTAAATTAGGAGAATTAAGTGGCTGCCTGATCTTCAGCAAAATTAGTGTTAATTTTAGAGATTTAGCATTTTTCCTATATGGGGTAATCATGACAAAGTTAGTATTTATCCTTTCCTGTCTTTCTCTCTCTCTTTATATTTTATATTAAATTGTATCTTTATATTAAATCACTATTCATCTTTACAGCATACAAAATGAATTTTCTCAGCATAAATACATATTATCATTAACAGATAATTTTCCTTTTTAGTGTCTGTTAATGTTTTACTCCCCCCCACCAATTTCTTCCATCCTGTCCCCCTTTGCTCACCACCCCCACATACCCTGTCTAGTATCTACAGCTGCTCTTCATGCTTTTATATCTTCCAATCTTTCAACTTCTGCCAAAACATATATTTGATCATCGGGAGAGTCATGATGCATTTTTCCACAGAAAACATAGAAAATGATGTCATGACTTTCCCAACAACCTAATATTAAGTAGGGACATACAATGCTTCTCTTTCATAGCCTGGTTTGCTTCGGTTAACATTGAATCTTCCATATTTATCCACTTTGTGTCAAATGTCAGGGCTTAATTGTTTGTTATGGCTGAGTAGTATTCCATAATAAACGTGTAGCTAGTTTTTAACAATTCACTCATCTGTTCTTGTACATTTGGGTTGATTCCATTTTATAGCAATTATGAATAATGCTGTAATAGTCATGGATGTGCAAGTGCTCTTCTGAGTGTATTCCTATCCTTTGAGTAGATACCCAAAGGTTTAATTGCTTGATCATTTGGTAGTTCTAACTGTAGATCTTTGAGGAACTTTCATATTGTTCTCCTCAGTGGCTGTACTAAATTGCATTCCCACCAACAGTGTAAGAGAATTTCCTTTTCACTGCAGGCCCTCCAGCACTTACCATTCTTTATTTTTTCAGTCTTATCCATTCTGACTGGGGTTAGGTTGTATCTCCTTGTGGCTTTGATTTGCATCTCCTTAAGGTAAGAGATGAGCAATTTTTTATATACTTTTTGGCTGTTCATGTTCTTTGGAGAGTTGTCTGTTCAGCTCATTTGCCCATCTTTTAACTGAGTTGATTAATTTTTTTCAGATAAGCTACTTGAGTTCCCTATATATTCTGGTTATTAGTACTTCAACTGAAGCTTTCCTATTCTCTTTAAGTTTCTGAACCTTGATCATTTTTCCTCCCAGGTCCAGGATTTAATAGACCACACAAAAGAGATAAGAATGTTTTTCATCTCCATAACACAGATAAACAATTTAAGCAAACTAAACACACACACAAAAAATCCCGCAAATTATTTCAAGCAATTTTCCAAACATCTTTTGAATATAAACAATACCCAGCACAATACCACCCTCGAAAAACATGTCTAGCCATTGCCAACAAAGAATTTGTTTATGTGTGTTCTGAAGTGGGTGGTTGGGTAGAATGCTATTTTTAAAAACTTCTCATTTCTTTGATATTGATATTCTGTCTTTGGAACTAAGACAATGCTCAGCTCTTAATTTAATCTTTGCTATTTTTGTTGCAAAGTCCATTTTTGTCCAGTTCAAGAGACAACAAAAATTTTGTAACTGTACATGTAATTTTTTAAAGAACTACTTTATTTAATTTTAGTCACTGTCACTATTTTTTTTGAAGTTAACCAGAGAGAGACAGAGAGACAGAGAGAGAAAGAGAGAGAGAAGGAAAGTGAGAAAGCAAGCCACAAGGTCTGGGACCCGAACAGTAGTCAGCCATGTGGGAGTCCCGCTGCCCTAACCAATATGCCACCTGACGACCCCTACATGTAAGTTTTTAAGCAAAGTTTTTGGTTTCTAAGAAGTAAGAAAAATGTTAGTTTTCTTATCTAGTGATTTTTCATTGTGGTCAATTGGAAGAGAAAAAAGCAAGGCCTTGAGTCTTAGAATGAAATCCAGGAGTCATTCTAGAATTTCTTAGATTCCCTGGGCTTATGAAATCTGGATAAGTGATTTGTTTACATACATGTATGCATACATGTTAGGTAAGCAAATCTTTGAGCTTCACTGCTCATCTATTGTCTGGGAACTCAAAGGAATTATTGCTTGTTTTTTTTTTTTGTTTGTTTGTTTGTTTTGTTTTGTTTTATAATTCCGGTAATTCAAACCATCCATATTTAGTATGTTTCATGGACAGTTTCTTTTTCTCTGTGCTTTTTACAAATTTCTCTTTCTGTGTCTCCTTAATTTTTCTGCAATGTTCTTTTCTCTCTGAATGCCTTCTTTTTCTTTCTGTTTGTCCCCATTTATAATCATTAAATTATTGCAATATTAATTATCGTTGCTGATATAATGTTTACTAAGAACTTTTCTGCTTGCTCATTAACTTTGCACAACACTATGAGGTAAGAAGTTTTATTGTCTTCATTTTATATAAGAGGAATAATTAGATGTAGATAACTTGTCCAAGGTACTCATGTAGTAAGTTGTAAAGCTGATATTTCAATCTAAGCAACCTGGGTATGAAATGTACATTCTTAATCATTATAACATATTCTTACTCAGATATTGGGGCTGTATATTTATGAACATGGAATTACTAAAATCCTTTTTAGAACGCCCGGATGAGTAGATGAGACTTTTCACTCTGACCTGCACTGTGGGATCATCCGAGGAAGTTACTTATCAGAGAACCCAAGTGCCAACATCTTAGGTCTTTATATTTGAGCTTGAAAATCCCCAATATCCTGGCTCAACTGTAAGCCTATGACTTCCAGTGTTCTGCATAGAGAGTGGGTTCAGCTTTTAACATTCTTCTGATACAACCAAGAGTTTCTGAAATAAAAGTCACCAGGCAAAATGTGAAGCCTGGATGGTAAAACAAATTTAAGTGATATTATGCATCATTTCTTGGTTCTCCTTTGACGAGGATTCTGTCTCAAATTTTTCAGTCTCATCCTCACCTTTGTGTTCTCAACTCATTCTGCTAAGCTTCATTCTTACAACTCTTCTAGAATTCTTCTCAAGGTTACTGGACATCTATGTTGTCAATGCCAATGGCTCCCTCCTTTCAACTTTCTTTGCTCTTAGGCATTTTTTTCATAGCTGTCAATTCCTTCTTTCATGTAACTTTTCCTTGGTTTGCTAAAAAACATTTCACTTATTTTCTTCTAACTTAATAGGCTAAATGTATTAATAATCATGCTTCATAATACCTGTATTTTTTTAAAAAAATAATTTTGCCAGAGGGTACATGCACTTGCTGGAGAGAGAGAGAGAGAGAGAGAGAAAGAGAGAGAAAGAGAAAGCACTCCCTATGGGCATGATCATACTGTAGTCCTTTCTCTTCCATTTCTCTCTCCTTTTGGGTTTTTAGGCACACATGCACAAATGCTTCATGTGTGTTTTAAAGCCGTTGAGTCTGAGATCCGACTACATAGTTGACCATGTGATTTCCAGCCACCTTAATCACCATGCCATCGTCTGGCCCTATATTGCCTATATTTTATACTTTTACATCCTTGGACCTTGTTGATGCAGGAAAGACTCCCCTTACCAGAGTTAACTAAAATTCTTAGAAATAACAAATATCTTCCCCACAAATGCGCCTTTGACACACAAACCACCCAGACCAAAATCCATTATCTCTAACCACCTTCTTTAACCAGCTCCCAAAGGGATCTAACCCTCCAGGTCAATATTCACCTGCTCTTATTACTTCAAGGTCAATTACCAAATAACTGTTGTGCCCCAGCTCAGAAAATTATTCAATCTAGCCAGTCTTGGATACCAGACAGTGAAGCAGAGTAGATATGATACTCTGTAAGCCTGACCCACATAGAAATTTCCCAGGTTTGGGTTCATAGACCTCTCCAAATACACCAGGCATGTGATGCCTGTGATGTTCCATGATCAGGGACTGATTGGACTGGGGTGTATTGTAGCATAAGCACCCTGTTGGAGGTACTGTTTCTCTGTCTCTGTGTCTGTCTCTCTATTATTCATAAAAGAAATTAATGCATAAACTTAAGGGAAAAAAATTCCTAACCACTTCTAAGTCTGCCTACCCTGCCTTGACCATTTTTTTCTTTGAAAACCATATGCAGATTTTAATCTGTATTTTCCTCCACTATGGCTTTCTTCTGACTAACCCCAGTGCTTCTCCATGTAAAGCACCTGGCTTCCAAAACATCTAGACATCTGTCAGTACAAAACTTCTTGCTTTATGATAGTCATTTCAGTGCCTGTCTATTCTACCATACTGGATTAAAGCAAATCTCAAGTATATTTAGCACACTGTAGCTTCACATTTTCCTTTTATACGGTTCTTGTCATCTGCCCAAGTAACATATGTTGGCATGATCACAAGACCATTCCTAAAATCATATCTCTTTTCTTTCAGTAGGCAATTCTATGTATGCATATTCATTCTAGATGTTTCTAAATCTCCATTCTTGTTTTTCCCCCCAGAGTTTTGCAACAAATTATCTAAAAAGAATATATTTAAAGATCTAATAGGAATTTGAAACATAGCATGGTCAAAATAGCATTCTTAATCCCCTTCATTGTATTTTCCTCCAGAATTTTATTAGTACATTTACTCTGATACACTCAGTTGGTCAAACCAAAGCTGATCGTTATTCTTTTCCTGAGCTCTCAGTTGTGCTCATCTTTAGTCATCCGTGTAGTCTTGCATCACGTCCCACCTAGACTGTGTCAAAGACAGCAAAGTGATCTCCTAATTTAGATTATGACACTTCCCTGCTCCTATCTTTGCATCATACCTTGAAGACAATCCAACGTGTGCTTCAGTGTCCTCTA
>AAPY01531002.1:0-11189 GCA_000181375.1 Tupaia belangeri
TGCTAAAAATCGTACGTATTTATGACATCTTGGTTTCATAATGTTTCTGAAAAAGAATTTGGGAGTCTATGTTCATAATATATATTAAAAATTGTCATTTAGGGGCTATAAGATGGCATGTGTTTGAGTTGTGGACAACTGTGGTTTGAATCCTGAACCCAGCAGCTTGAAAATCATGCCAGGCATGTGTGCGTGTGTGTCCTAAATCCCAAGAAAACAATAAAGGAGATGGTATTGCACCATGGCCACAGTGGGGGGTTGATTTCTCACTTTTTCTCTCTCTGTTTTTCTCTGTTTCTCTCATGAAAGTGAACACATTCTATCACAAAGATCTTTAAAATTTTTTTTAATATTAAAATTGTCATTTAGTCTCTCACTTATGTAACATTGGGTGATTACAAGATATTTATTTAGACCTCTTTATTGCGCTTTGGACTGAAGTTAGAAGCTTATATGGCTTGTTTCATTTAATTTTTACACAATACCATTCTGAGACACACTATTAGAAAATTCATTACAGAAATTCATTACAGAAATGGGATTCAGGATTGTTTAATCATGAATTGAGTAAGGATGGAGCTTTGATTGAAACTTCATTAAAGTGTATCCCCAGGTCTCAGATTGTAGGCATGGGACAAAAGAAGAAAAGGTAAGTACAAGAGAAAAACAAAAGATGGCAAGACTTCAACTGTGAATGAAAAGACAGGTCATGTAGTTTACTTTTCATAAGTTTTTTATTTTTTATATTATTTATGTTTAATCATTGTACATTTTTACAGCATGTGATGTGAGTTCTCAAAGCATAAATACATTGCATGTCAAGCAATACAAGATACTAACTTTCCATTCTTGTCTCTGTGAAATATTCTTTTAGTTTTTTGTTTGTTTTTTTTCATTCATTTATTTTAATTGATATTTTAACTTGGAAACAGTTATAGATTAACGTGCATTGATAATTAATAATGCAGAGAGAAAGGTGCTCAAAAACACACCACTCTAAATTATTTTAAAGAAAATGTCCCTATGAAATGCATATTCCTTTATACCTAGTATTCTAATTTCTTCTTCCCTTTACTAGAAAATTATTTGGATATGATCTAGTATATTAAAACCACGTATGTCACCATGAACACTACATGGTTTGGCTTCATGACACTTTTGCCAAAATGATTAGAAACTTTGTAATTGAGACTGACAGGGGATGTGGTGGTTAAGGCACTGGACTCCCACATGGCTGACAATGGTTCAAATCCTGGACCTGGTGACTTGCATGCTCACTTTCCCTCTCTATCTTTCTCTTTGGTGAGTGCACGTTTCCTATGGCAAATTTAGGAATGATAATGATAATAATTAACAAAAATAAAAAAATACTATTTTAAAGTTTTATTCATGTGAACTTTTATGCTTTTCAATTTGTTCACTTAATTTCTTCTGATAAGGGCAGGAGAAAGTATCAGAAAAAATAATTAAAAGTCAATTTGGAAACATTTAGCTCCATGAGCTAGGAGTAATATTTCCCATTTACAAAGGTTGATATGGTTCTGATTTTGAGGCCCTTGATCATCATTAAGACAGAAAAGTAATTTACTGTGAAAATGAAGATCACCCATTCTACCTTCTTTTGTGTCTCTAAATTTCTACCTGATTATATTTCTATGCTTGTGCAAAATGTTCATTCTTTATATTTCTATCCTCTCCAACTTTCTATTGAGTATTCTTTTAATATAAAAAATGAGATTATAAAGGACTCTCTGTGTGTTTATATATATGGAGGTGAGTTTTCATTAGCTGGTACAGGGTGATCTTGTCTATTTCATAAATGTAAAGGTGGTTCTCAGGAAATAAACACATCCATCATTTCTAACATTTCTCCTTACTTTGTGTTGTGAACGTTATCTTTTCTATTATAATTACACATTAAATTATTGTATATTCATGTAATGCCGTGTTTGTTCTTTTGTTTCTTTATTTGTTCTTTTTTTAAAGATTTTTGTAAGAGGATACATGCACTAACCTGAGAGACAGAGAGAGGTAGAATGAGAAGTCTCCCCCTAGGGAGGATGGCCATACTGCAATCCCTTTTCCTGTATTCTCTTCCTTGTGTTTTGACACACACACACACACACACACACACACACACACACACACGTGCCTGGTGTGAGTATCAAATGTCCAGGTCCAGGACTCGAACCACTGTCGTCTATATGGGAGTCCAATGCCTTAACCACTATGCAATAGGCTGGCCCCTACAGTGTACTTAGAAAACAAAAGTGAGAGAGAGCATTGTAGTTCCCTTTCAGGTACATAGAAAAAAATGGAATGACATGTTTATTCACACAGAAAACCTTATTACCTTGACCATAGACTGCATAGGAATTCAGGCTTTCTTGTGAGTCATCCATTATCATGAAATCTCAACAGATTCCTAGGGATCATGGAAGTCAATAACAGATGATATCAATATTGCTCATCCACTGCTCCTCCAGTGACTATGACAAAATTTAGGAAAGAGAGAACTATTTCACTTGGAACAATGAAAGGAGTTTTATTGTCAGGCAGCAGTGGGAGCACTCATGCAGAAACAGGAAGATGTATCCATATTGAAACAGTAAAACCCACCAAAGAATACTATGCACCAAAAAATAGAACCCTTTGGGACCAGCAGTTAGCGCAATGGCTATGTCGCTGGACTCCCATGTAGTCAACCACAGTTCGTGGTTTGCATCCCGGACCAGGTGGCTTAAAACTCACACCAGGCCTGTATGCATGCGTGCCCAAGATCCCGAGAGGAGAATGGAGGAGAAGGGATTGCGGCATGGCCATCCCCCCTGGGGGTGATTTCTCGCTTTCTGTCTCTCTGTTTTTCTCTGTCTGTCTGGCAAGCGCATGCATCCTATAGCAAAAACCTCTCCAAAAAAAAAAAAAATAGAACCCTTCACACACAAGCAATAATCTGTTCTTCCTCAATGAGTAGAGCTTTAAAAAGGATCATTTTCTGTAGTACTAGAGTACATAATTACATTTAAGGTAAACTTCAACTCTAAGCCAGATTCAAACAAATTATCCCAATTTTATTTTCACATGTACTCCACTTGGAAGCATGAGTTTGATGATCAGTTTTTGCCATTGACTGTGATGGTGCTATAAACAGGAGGCTGAGTAAGAACTAGATCTTAATGAAAATAAAACCTACGTGGTGTAAAGGTTAGAACACTGGATCCCACATGGCTGCCTACACAGCTCAAATCCTGGACCAGTGGCTTGAAAAATCATGCTGCACAGGTGTGCATGAGTGCCCAAATCCCAAGAGAGGTCAAGATGAGAAGAGAGTGCAATGTGCCATCCCTCCTGGGGATAATTCCTCCTTTTCTCTCTCTTTTTCCATCTTTTCACTTCTGTTGTTTTTTCAGGTTTGGAATAAATATATGAAATAAAAAATTGAACCCAAAAAACTGTCCAGATATCAGATAGAACACAAAGTTTAATAAAGCAAGGTATGTAAATTAGATGATGAAGTTGCAATAAGACAGAAGCTGCAGAAAATACAGAGCAGCGCATTCCCAAAATCTAACCAGAATAAGTCCTCCTCTCTTGCTTGTATCTGTGGGTTCCACGTCCACAGATCCAATCAACACCAGATAGGAAATATTTGGAAAAAGATAATAATGTAAAAATAGCTATATGGGGGACCAGCAGGTAGAGTGGTGGTGAAGGTGCTTGACTCCCACCACATGGCAGATCCTGGTTAAAGTCTCAGAACTAGTGACTTTTAAATCACATCAGGCATGTGTGCATGCATTCAAAAATCCCAAAATGATTATGAGGGAGATGGGATTGTTGCATGGCTCAGAACTGCTCAGAATGATATATATCATTAAGAACAAAACATTCTTAAGGGTGCACATAGTCCTATGACACAATAAAAATTTTAAAATATTTCCGATGCAAAGTGGGAATAACTTTAGGAAGTAGAAAAATGTCAGAGAAAATATTTGCTGGATATGAGAGAGTGTAGAAAGCTAGATAAAGTGTGTTACTTCAATTGTATAGACAAGTAGAGAAAGCTCTACTCTCACAATCTCATCAAAGAATCACAATTTTTAGCTCCAAGGTTTTAAAATCTACAATCATGGGAACTACTTCAGCTCCACGCCAATTGACCCTTATATAGTTTCTCATCCAAAGACTATTTTCAGAGCTCTCTTTATGTCTTTATTCCTCAGACTGTAGATGAAGGGGTTCAGCATGGGAGTGACCACAGCATACATCACTGAGCCTGCTGAACTTGAATGTGAGCTGTGGGCAGCACCAGCACTAAGGTACACTCCTAGGCTTGTACAATAAAATAAGAAGACAACTGAGACATGAGAGGCACAGGTGGAAAATGCTTTGTATTTCTTCTGAGCTGATGAGATTGCCCGAATGGAAGAAACTATCTTACAGTAAGAGTAAAGTATCCCAGTGAGGGGACCACCAGCCAGCAGCACAGTTGCAAAATAGGTCACCAAGTCATTAAGAAAGGTGTCAGAGCAGGACCGGTTGGACCACCTGATTAAGTTCACAAAAAAAGTGAGGTATTTCCACATTTGCACAGAAGGACAGCTGCAACACCATTAAGCTTTGTAACAAGGAATACAGGACACTGATGATCCAGGACAGCAGAACCAGCTTTCCACATAGCCAGGGGTTCATGATGATGGTGTAGTGCAGGGGGTGGCAGATGGCCACATATCGGTCATAGGCCATCACTGTCAGGAGGAAGTCATCCAATCCAACAAAAAAACAATGAAAAAGAACATCTGGGAGATGCAGCCTACATAGGCAATGACCTGGCTCTGTGTCTGGATGTTCACCAGCAACTCTGGAACAGTGGTGGAGGTGAAACAGATGTCCACAAAGGACAATTGGAGAGGAAGAAGTACATGGGGGTGTGCAGGTGAGAGTCTGAGACTATGGCCAGGATGATGAGCAGGTTTCCACACACAGTGATCAGGTACATGGAGAGGAAAAGCCCAAATATGAGGGGCTGCATTTCTGGTTTCTCTGAAAGCCCCAGAAGAAGAAATTCTGAAATTTGTGTATCATTCCCTGGTTCCACGTGGTGGTGACTACCTGAAAGGAGGTAAATAAAATGGATAATTGCACACAAACTGCTATTACTCAAAAGTTGAAATGCCAATATTTTGTAGTCACACAATGTAGGAAGAGGGTGGGAGAAAGGGAAGAGTGTAAGAAAATAAAATAACGAGGAAAATAGAGAGGTTAAGACATTTGTGGGACACACAAACAGGATTATTATTTGTTGATGATAACATGCCTTGTATCTTGAACTGGACTGCTATGAAGTGTATTCATGTTGGATAAATTCAACTTACAAGCTAAGTGATGCGTAGTGATTAAATTATAAAATAAATATTAAAAGAAAAATATTTTATAGTCACAATTTGCTGTATTTCTGTGTGGATAGGGTTTGATAATGCCACCTCTGCTTAGGAATTCTTATCCTGCTTCTTCATTCCCATAATCATGTGTTCTGCAAGATTTTTAACTTATTTATTGACAAATGATAATAGTACCTATTTATAGAATACAATGTGATGTTTCAACAGGCTTTTGTTAGTTTTATTATTGTCACATGCATTCACCAGAAATAGAGAAAGAGAGTGGGATAGTGATAAATCGGCCCACAGGAAGAATGGCCACACCACAATTCATTCTCTCAGCATGTTGGGAGTGCATGCACACATGCCTGCCATGTTGTCCAAGTCACTGTGTCTGGGACTTGATCTGTGTAGCTGTCCACATGAGATTCAGCCACCTTAGCCACCACACCACCTGCTGGCCCAATAACTGTAACATTATATCCATTGAAAAATAAGTTTCCCCTTTCACCAGCCCCCTTGCAACCACTAACCTGTTGTCTGCTTCTATGACTTTAACTACTTCAGATACTTTTGCTAGGTTAAATAGCATAGTATTTTATTATAAAAGTCTTCCATTGGTCGAAATAGATCTCTCCTAATTTTTATCTGTTGGTTAATATCTGTATGAGTCACAGTTTAGAGTTCCAGCAGCTATCATAGTGGTTAAGGTGCTGGGCTCCTACATGGACAACTGTGGTTTGTATCAGGAACCCAGCAGCTTGAAAGTCACACCAGGTATGTGTGCTAGCATGCCCAAAATCCCAAGAGGAAAATGGAGGAGAAGGCACTGCAGCGTGGTCATCCCACTGGGGAGGGGGGTGATTTTTCATTTTCCTCTTTCTGTCTCTCTGCCTCTTTCTCTAGCCCCAGGGAAAAAAAGATTTATTTCTACTACAGTTGAAGAAGAATTTCTCTATGTTAATAAAAATTTGGAAGAGGTGGATGTGTATACAATATGATTGACTATAACATTTGAGGCCACAAAATCTATTACTTTTCACATTCACCCAATAAATATCTATATCTATCAATACATAAAATAATATAAGGGTATTCTGTGGCATTATTAATGATTGCTAAGACATGGAACCAACCCAAATGTCCACAAACAGATGAATGGTTTGAAAGAGTGTGGCACATATACTCCATGGAATACTATTCAACCATAAATAAACAACAAGTCCCTGGCATTTGATAGAAAGTGGATGAATATGGGAAGATGAATTGCTCCATGAAGCAAGTCAGGATATAAAAGAGAGACACTGTATGTTTCCACTTAGCATTTACTGAATGTCCACACTCTATGGTAGAGACTGAAAGACTGGAAGACATAAAAGCATTGAAAATTGTTATGGACACTGAGGACAAATTGGAAGGAGAGCGGGAGAGGTGAAGAGTGTAGGAAAAGAAATTTGATGGAAAAAAAATAGAGCGGTAAGACATTTGTGGGACACAGATATGGTTTATTACCTGTGGATGATGACATGTATAGTATTCTCAACTGGGCAGGTCTGAGTGTATATCATACCAGGTAAAGTCTCTTTACAATATAAATGATGGATAGCATTTGAATGTATAAATAATAATAATATAGAAAAAATGAATATAAAAATAGTAGAGTATTCTGAAATTTTTATTTTAAAACTTCAATTCATTATTTAAAGAAAATTCAAAAGAATAAAAATGCTAGGGTCCCAGAACATAAAAACAAAAAGATTGCATGATTTGCAATAAAGTATAAAGCTAACAGACTCAAAACCTTCAAACTTACCAGTAGGAAAATAGATGTAAGTAAAACCTCTTTAATATTTAAATTTGACCATTGAATAAATTTTTTATGTGAACACCCAATGTGAAAGAAGAAATTGTGAAATGTATGTCTCATGAACTATTCTTACAAAGTATGAATTTCAAGGAAGCCATTCATCTCAATCTTTTAAACGAATACCCTCATTTCAAAAATTCCTTAACAGACCCAAAAATTATTGTGCATCTCTTCACAACTCTGATTCCATTTTTCCTACTTCTTTAAATGTAAATTTCTGTGAACAAGTTCCAACTTGATTAAGTCATTTTATTTCTCCCATTTCCTTTTTACCCTCATCCAAATGAATATCTATTGCCATCACCAAGTTGTCCACAATGACAATGCTTAGTCTGACTGACACACGGCTTATTAACATATTGAATAAATTAATGATAAACAAAACTTTATCACACAAAGGACCAAATGCATCAGTCTCTGAGCTCTTGCTAGGCTGGTTTGGCTCTCAGGTGATCTCGGATAGATTTCATTGGTTTCCATTCTCTATAACCCGGTCCTGCAGTACCTACCATGGTCTCAGACTCACCTATATGGACTCTCAGAGAGTACAGTCTTTTTGTGGAAGGGTGAATTTCTCCCCAGATGGCTGGCAATGGAGACCGAAGGCCAGATAAAATATAATAAAAGAATTTAGCATGATTCCCTAGCCAGACTTAAGATTTTAAAAACATCAACTATGTCTTGTCCAGACCAGGGCTGTCTTCCTTGTGTCACAATGACATATAAAATACTTGCCGCTACCTGTATCCACTCATTAGGAATAGTTCCTCCTTAAACTACTTCTTAGGACCTGATTTCCCTTGTGGATACTGGTATGGAAAGAAAGGACAATTTTCCTGCTGATTTGCATTTCTCGAGAGACCAAGTCAAAAATGTGATAAATCCAGTCTTTATTGCCACTTCTCTGTACTCTCCTGCCTCCAAAGTTCATTAGCAACTTTCATCAACCATGATTTAAAATTTAATTGTTACAACTCTGCAAGTGGCATGGAGGTTAAGATTTTGGATCCCATATGGCTGACTTTATGGTTCAGTCCGTGACCTGGTGGCTTGAAAATCACACTGGATGGCAGGTGGTGTGGTAGTTAAGGTCGTGGACTTGCCCATGGTTCACCATGATTTGAGTCCTGGACCTGGCAGCTTGCTTTCTTGCTCTTTCTCTCTCTCTCTGCATCAGTCTCTCTCTGATCAAATTGAATAATAATAAATAAATAAATAAATAAATAAATAAATAAATAAATCCCTTTAAAAAAAAAAAAAAAAAGAAAATCACACTGTAGTTGTGCTCCCATGTTCCCAAAATTCTGAAGGGAGAACAACATGGCCATTCCTCCCAGGGGGTTACTTCTGACTTTTCCTTTCTCTCTTTTTCTGTTTCTCTGGTGATCACATGTGCTCTACAGCAAAAACAAACATATATGGATGAATAGTATTCCATTGAGTATATGTGCCACAGTTTTTCTTTTTTTTTATCATAATCTTCTTTATATTACATTGGATTACATATAACTTTACAGTGTATTACATTGTTTTTTCAAAAGGGATTGCCATGCATGTCAGTCAATACTGAGACATTAATCTCCCCGCTTCAACATTCAATATCTTTTCTATGTTTTCCCCATCATTATTATTATTATTCTAATTATTTTTTTAAAACAATCGCTATTTCTCATTTTGCTTGTAAAAAGACTTTTTCCATCATGAAATACTTCTCAGACCAATCCAGTTGAGAGTACTATACATGTCATCATCAACAGGTAATAAGCCATATCTGTTTCTCACTATCGTCCTGCCTCTCTATTGTTCTCTTGCTATCTTTCTCTATCCTCTTCTCTTCACCTCCTCCATTCCACACTGCCCTATTCTCATTAAGTACCTTCACTGCTTTTATGTCCTCCAATTTTTTGCTCTCTACCATAGAGTGCGGATAGTTGGTATATATTGAGTGGATACATACAATATCTTTCTTTCATAGCCTGGCTTACTTCACTCAGCAATAGATCCTCTGTATCTGATCACTTTCTATCAAATGCCAGGGTCTTGTTATTTTTTATGGCTGAGTAGTATTCCATAGAGTATATATATATCACACTTTTCCAATCCATTCATCTGTTTGTGGACATTTAGGTTGGTTCCATGTCTTGGCAATTGTGAATAATGCTGCAATAAACATTGATGTGTGGAGGAGTCCGACCCGGCGAGGCCCCAGGATCTGTCTGAACCCCCCGACCTTTGAGCTCCGCTTCCGGTCAGATCAACCCATGGGCAAGACCACTGTTGTGTACCCCCCGACCTTGGAACAAAGCTTGGGTCAATTAGCATGTCAGCAAGGCTGTTTGCTATTTGCTCCAGAAACTGTGGCAGCCTTACTGGGAAGCGACCCCTCCTGACTCCCCAATTTACTACTATAAAAAAATTGCATAGCTCTCCTATACATCCTGAGTGTACGATAAAATCTTCCAGGAAGTCCCCCGACCGCTCCCCTTTGCTCTGATCACTTACTATTAATTACAATGCTTTACCTCCATGGTCACAATAGAGGGTGGGCTGAAGTTCTTTCTAGACAGAAGTAATCTTGACCTTTGGAAGGCCCTTCAAAATACATTTAAGGTAAACTTAATCCTTTTTTTACCTAAAATAGGATTAGGCCAAAACTGGCCCAGGACACCTCCACCCTCTCCAAGTGAAATAAATAAATATATTAGGATTCCTCAAATTAAGTTTTATATTCCTACGAAACTGTATAAGTATTATATTATTAAGATCCATAAAAACTATTATCTATTCTTGAGATTTTCTTTTCTCAGCACCATTCCCGGTAATCACAAAATGGCTGCTGCGCTGCATCAACTGATAATCACTTCTGCTTACCAGAACCGCTTTTCCAAAACTGCATTCCATGGAGACCCACCTACAATTGCGGAACTGCACTAGACCCACCCTTAATCAAACCCTGAATTGCACTAGACCCACCCTTAATCCAACCCTAAATAAAATTTATGTTCTCTATTGTTAAAAACTTTATGAGCTGTTAATTAAAACACTAGCCCCTCTCCCTTTACTTGCATGTAACACATTTTCAGTAAAAACGCATGATGATTCCTAGCAGTTGTCACCCCTCAGAGAGCGATCTTTGAGGGGTGTCTGGCAGAGGACGTGCATGAAAATGCATCGAGGCCTCTGTCTTCTGTTCACCTTCGCCGCCTCCGTCGAGATAACCCACCCAAGCCGAGGCTGGACCCCGGCACTGCTGCATGCCAGGTGCACATGCCCTTGATCTGGGCTGGCTGAGCATGAGGGTGGATCATGGCAGGAAGACTGTTGGGAGTGCCTGTCTCTTCCTATCTCTATCTCTCAGAGTAAAATAAACTCGTATGTATTTGCTCTAGGACATGTGTACTCCCAAGAGAGAGAGAACGAGAGAGAGCAAGTGAGAAAGCACATCCCAAGGGGTAATGGCCATGCTGCAATCCCCTCCTCCATGTCTCATTTCAGGGTTTTAAGTACACAAGCACGAACATCCAGCATGTATTTTAGCTAAATAAACTTTTTTAAATCTTCAAGATATACATTGCTCATGTCCACTTTGTAATTGAACCTCAAAATGTTAAGTAAAGCTCAAATGCATATAACCTCATCAATACTGGTGCCTAGATTCAAGCCATATTCTCCTTTTTTTTTTTTTTTTTTGCTATAGGGGCATGTGCTCGCCAGACACACAGAGACATAGATACATAAGCGATAAATCACTCCCCAGGGGGAATGGCACACCGAATCTCTTCTCTCCATTCTTTTCTCGGGTCCGGGCAGGACGCAACATGCCTGGGTGAAATTTAAGACACTGGGTCCAGGACACAACGTGGCCACTACTGGAGTTCAGCGACTAGCCATTACCTAATGCTGGTTCCAATCAATTCCTTGACCCAAAAATTTCCTTAACA
>AAPY01531010.1:0-24011 GCA_000181375.1 Tupaia belangeri
TTAAATAATTCCTAAACCACTCTATGTGCTCAACCTTCTGTTTAACACTTAGATATGGCTTTTTGAAAAGGTCACAAGCCACCAGCTCCAAGAAGTGACAAATTGGTTCTTGCTGGGACCAGCAGTTAGCATAATGGCTATGTCATTGGACTCCCATGTAGTCGACCATGGTTCGAGTCCCAGACCCGGTGGCTTAAACTCACACCTGGCGCATGTGCATGTGTGTCCAAGATTCCAAGAGGAGAGTGGAGGAGAAGGGATTTTGGCGTGGCCATCCTCCCTGGGGGGTGATTTCTCGCTTTCTGTTTCTCCATCTCTCTCTGTCTCTCTGGCAATTGCAGGCGCCCTATAGAAAAAACCTCTCAAAAAAAAAATGGTCCTTGTTTTGGAAAATCCTCTAGGTACTTATAAAGAAATACATGTTCATGAAATTCTGAACTATCATCATCAAAACCTGTTTCATTGCTAATTGTGAACTCCCACAGCTTCCCTTCTTTTGTTCACTGGATCATCTCTTCAAACCCATTTGGAATAAGCTGTTCACTGACTCTGGCAACCTGCTTAGCAAATTCCACATCCCAAAGTGAAGGTGATGTCTCTGGTTCAGGTGCTTCTTCAGTAACTGCCTTAGTGTCAAAAATATTAAATCTCTTCCCCTTGAATATATTTCTCCTAAGACATTTTCTAAGATCAGCCGTCCTCTCCTGGCCAAGGTCACTGTCCAATCCTTCATCAAACTGAATCTGATGCTCTGGTCTTGTACTAATTCTAGCTGTAACAGATCTGGCAATGTTCATATCTGATATTATGTTCCTGACCCTAATTTTAGATCTCTTTCCATTTACCTATGCCCTCAGGTCTTTCTCATGCTGCCGGAGTTCCCTGAGCAGTTCTGATTTGGTCATCTGCTTGTTGAAAGGGAGGGATTCTGCAACAGCAGATGGAGCCACCACCAACTCAGGACTGAGCTGCTCCTTTCTCTTCTTTGTTGTATCTTCTGTAGTTTTCTTAAGCCTGCCAATTGTAACCTCCAAATTTGCAAGTGGTCTTCTATTAGGTGGCTTTGTTGTTTGTACATTTACAGTACTTAAAACAAATTTCATGCTCATAATATCTAACAAGTCTTTTTTTATATTTTCTTTGACATTGTCTTGGCTCTCTGAAGTCTTTTTGGAAATCTCATTGGTTGGAACAGACTGCTCATCTTTCTTGCTATAGATAACACTGTTGGTACCAAAATAACTTCAGATATTATTTTTTGTCCTTACTGTTCTTCGCGGAACAGCCAGTAGCACAACAGTAGCCACCATTGCCTCCAGGCTTCTAGAAGACAAAAGGTGCTGGGAAAGTGGGCAAAGAGGTAGGAATGCTGAGACTCTAGGTAACATTGCCAAGAAACACCCTGAATAAAAAAGGTCCTTTATTTCTTGAAGGAATTTAAATATACTTGGTGTAAGTTCATATTGAGATTGCCCTGCTAGTGCTATTTTTTTCTAAGTAAACTTATCTACCAAGTGGTGATTATTGGGCTTTCCTTTGTACTTAGTGGTGATCATCGGGCTTTCCTTTGTACTTTTAATTTTCTTCATAAAATTTTAATTTACCAAATTAAATTTAAGGATTATTCTCCCTCTTTAGTTTTCTGTCTTCCTCTATCAACCTCAGAAATTCCATCCCAAGACTTGGTATTGTATTTAAAATTGTAAATCATATCTGGAGTTACTCAAGACCTGGGTTCCTCATTTCAAGGTCCAAGGTGTTACTTTTCAAATCAGTTGCATTGCTCTGCATTTTTCTCCAGCCCCATATTGATGGAAGGAACCCTGACTCCTCTTCGACATTTATTTATATCCTTGTAAATTAGTCTATATAATCTCAAAGCCAACAATTAGATTTCTTTTTGGGAAACTGAGACAACCAGAGTTTCAGGTACCAAATAAGGAAATGAGAAGAGAAAAATTCAGTACTTACAGAGTTTTCTTGGGGTTATCTTGATCTGTATGAGGACCTATTTTTCTTTTGGTTTAGACAGATTTTTTGCTATAGGGCATGTGCACTTACAGAGAGACAGAAAGAAACAGAGAGACAGGAAGCAAGAACCCCCCTCCTGGGAATAGCCATGGTGCAATCCTTTCTCTTCCATTCTCCTCTTGAGATTATGAGCACACATGCACATGTGAGTGGTGTGAGTTTTAAACCACCAAGTCTGGGACTTGAACCATGGTTGACTACATGGGAGTCCAGTAATGTAGTCATTACACCATTTGCTAGTCCCAGGATCTATTTTCCTTAAGAGATTAGTGGAAAAGTACCAGATATGCCTGACCCCAACATCTTTTGAAAGCCCTTTCTCCCACATTAGGTGTTTTTTTTTTTTCTTTTTCTTTTTTTTTTTTTTTTTTGGAGAGGTTTTTGCTATAGGGTGCTTGTGCTCAGCGGAAAGACAGAGAGAGACAGAGAAACAGAAAGCAAGAAATCACTCCCCAGGGGGGATGGCCACGACACAATCCCTTCTCCTCCATTCTCCTCTAGGGAACTTGTGCATGCACACACATGTGCCCGGTATGTGTTTAAGCCACCGGGTCTGGGACTCAAACCACGGTCAACTATGTGGGAGTCCAGTGACATAGCCATTACGCTAACTGCTGGTCCCAAACATTAGGTCTTTTAATCCCCATAATCTCCAGAAAAATTGTCAATTCCTTATAACAATATCTCTGATCTCTCAAATATCTCAAGGTCTTCATCAGCTGTATGTGGCAAGGGACATCTGCCCATAGCAAGCAGTTTTTTCTGAAAGCCATTCCTAATTGGAAGGGATCTGTCACCTGTAGTCTTTCCTAGGGTCGCTGTAAGGAAGTACCACCAATTACATGACTTTAAAAACACACCATTTATTCCACAGTTCTGGAGGGTACAAGTGTGAAGTTGAGGCTTCAGCAGGGCCAGGCATCCGCTATGACTGCAAAGACTTTGTCCTTGTCTCTTGTCCGCTTTTGGTTTTGGTATTGAATCTTTAGCAGTTTTTGGTTTGCAGCTATCTCACTCCAATTTCTGGTTGGTCACAAAGCATTTTTCCATTCTTATAAAGACACTTATCTTATTTGGTTCCATACCACCTCAGTGACGTTATGTTAATGAGGTCTGGAATGACTCTATTTCCACAGACCCAGTTGCCAGTAGTAGGTCTTTAACATAACTTCAGGGGGCAGGGAGGGACATGACTGCAGCCTCACCCTACCTCAGAAGCAGCAAAGGAGTGAGGGAGGCCATAAGGATATGTGACAGTCACAAGACAAAGAGCTCTTGCCTAGGTCATACTCTCATTTGTGTGTGTGGTGGGTAAACCTTGCAATGACCAAGTCTGACACCCTAAGAGCCCTGAAGTTTGGAAAAATTTTATTGTTTTATTCAAACTAAGTACTTCTATCACAACACATATTCAGTATAATGATTATAGAAGTGCTATACACTCATTTTTTATACAAAATCTTTTAAACCCATTGAATATTTTATACTTAAAGTACATCTCTATTGAGATTAGACATGTTTTAGATGATCAAGTTAGGAAAATGTTTTTCTTAAAATTGATTGGCTAGGGGCCAGCTGATGGCCTAGTGGTAAAGGTGCTGGACTCCCACATAATTGACCCTGGTTCAAGTCCCAGATCTGGTGGCTTGAGAATCCTACCAGCACATGTGGTGTGTGCCCAAGATCCCAGAAGGAGAATGGAGAAGGGATTGAAGTACAGCCATCTTCCCTGTGGGGTGATTTATCATTTTCCTTTTCATTGTCTCTGTCTCACTCCAGTAGGTACATGTGCCCTATTACACAAACCTTGGAGAAAAAGAATGATGGGATTTTTTAGAGCAATTTTTATTTAACAGAAAAATTAGCAGTGGTCCATTCCTCAGCCCTACCCCACAGACCTCTGCCCTTCCTTGACACCCTCTCACAGTCCAGTGCAGTGCCAGTGCCAATTCTCTGTAGGAAGGGACACACCATCAATGGGTGGTGTGGCAGGGGAAGCTTGGCCATGGCACATCTAGAGGACCATGAGATGAGTATATGATGAAGGGATGGTCAGTGACCATTGCTGCTTGCATGGCTCTACAAGTGGGCATGGGCCACTTGGGTTTCACCTTCAGTCCCACCTGGAAATATTTGTACCCCAGGCAGTGGCCATGACACCTCATTTCCCCCACCACCCATGCCACCCCACTAGATGAAGCAACAATGACTTATACTTGCACGATGGTCAGCATTTTTGAGGTTCAGGCACCACTGCTACAGCTTCCCTGCATGCTCACATTCAGATCTCTCAGGAAACATCAAGGTCACATTCCCTCCCTATGCAGCCAGAAGAGGGAAAAGCAGGAGGTGCCTGAGCCCCGGAGAAGTTAACACAACTGCACATCTCCTTTCTGTCCATAGATATTCCAGACACCACAGCCCACCCCACAACCCATGCCACCACAACCCTCCCTGACAGGAGCCATCAGTGCTGGAAACTTCTATCCATTCATCTCCCAGGAACAGGGCCTTCATGGTGCAAAGATGGACTGTGATATCACCTGGCTTCAATTTAATGTCACAATTTTTAGCCACTAACTGAAAAGGAAACTTCAGGTGGAGACAGCTCAAAGGAAAATTAAAAGCACCTCGTTTTTTGTGCAGAATTGTAGGTGCAATCACATTGGCTCCTAAAAACAATGCATACTACGGGAGAGTGGACAAGGCTGGCTGAAATCAGTCTGCCACTGTCTCTCTAAATCATCATTTCATTGTAGCACCATGTTCTCAGGGAGAACTAGACAAAGGTTCATCAGGAGGATTGATTCTATGTGTGGAAGCAAATTAACAGAGCAGGCTTTTAGGAAAATATATGCTTGGCTTGCTTTATGTTAGTGACAGTCTGGGTCTGCTCTCTTCTGGGAGTGCCAGGCCTCTCCCAACCATGTGGAGTGCTGTCTGCTCACTGTAGTGAAGCCTGGAATTCACAGAGCCTGCTCATGGAAGGCCACTACCATCTGAGCCTGAGCCTGGCATCTCACAGCCCAGACATGCCTTCACCCAGGAAGGCAGGTTGCCCAGAGCAATCATGGTCTCCTTGTCCACACATTCCACCTTTTTTTTTTTTAAAAAAGAATTATTTATTTTCTTTTATTTTATTTGTCATCATCATTATTACGATTTTAACTCACGAGGGGGCAACAGAGAGAGAGCAGGAAAATGAGAAAGCAAACCTCTACGTTCATGACTGAAACTGTGGTCAGCCATGTGGGAGTCCCACACCTCAACCACCATACCACCTGCTGACCCCTACACATCCCATCTTAATCACCACCCACAATAGCTACCATGGGGATTAAGCCTGTCACCTACACTGTTGTGCAACTAGCCAGGTCTCTGGGACTTCCATGACCACCTTGTGCACATGGTAACCACAGTACAACAAGTGAACACCAGCTACTGATAAGAACTATACCACAGAACAGTACTGTGGCCTCATCCCCATTGTGACTCCATCCTCATTGTGACCCACAGCCAGGTGAACAATGCAGTGGTGGGTCTTTTTTATACTTGGACAACTTGAGTGTCAGGGGTGGTGTCCTTGCCCACAAAGCACCAGTACCCAAACTGGTCAAAGCCTCTAGAGCCTAAGCAGATCAAGATGAAAGACTAGAAGAGTGTCATTCTTTCACTGAACATGGACCCAGTGCCAGTCTCTAGGAAGGAAAGGGACCCCAAACTAGCTCCAGGAGAGTTTTGTTCACATCAGAGTCTGACTGTTTAGTGTTGAACAAAGATGTCGCTGCCCACCTCACTGGTGTTTAAGCACATCTTCTGTTTTCAGGAATAAAGGGCCGGGATTGAACTTCACCTCTCAGCACTGAGAAAACACAGACTCAGGTGTTTAAACTCTTCTCTTTAAAAACACAATCACGCTTGAACAAAACCCACACCCAACAAACCTAGTTCCCAAGAAGATGGGTCACGGGATTTGTAGGATTCTTAGCCACAAATGAAAAGTAAAATCATGTAAATAAGAGTAGATAGTACAATATTCCCTTCACTGCTGTTAAATGGACGCCCCTGTATAAAGTCCTCCAAGGAAATGCTTTGAACTGTTTTCCAGCAAGGCACAGCAGGAGCTCCCAGTTTGTTCCTTTCAGACTCACCTTTGAATCCAAATATAAACTCAAGGTCCTGCCTCAGGGACCAATGTCTCCAGGTGTAGATAGCATGGTCCACACCTGGTGCATACAGATCTCCCAGAACTGGGCTCCTAGAGGGACCTACAGCAGACACTTCTGCCCCAAAAGGACTTAACTTTTAATTTTATTTGAAATTTAAAGACAGTTTTAGATATAGAATCAAGAAAAGCTAGTTTAAGCTAATTCATACACAGAAATTTATGAGCAGGGTTTATCACACTGACAGGTACAACATCAGCACTATCCTCCATCTTTTTTTTGTCCCTGTGTGCAGGTGTACTGACACTTTTGATTTCCATCATCCATATTCACATTTTTAACATTTCAGAAGATCTAGTAAACTGTAATTAACTAGCACATGATCAAGGCAGCATGGAAAGAACACAGAAGTACATTCTAAATGCACTTGGCTATCTTTCAATTTTTTTAAGAAAATTTTTTTAAAATTATTATTCTTTAATTTGACAAGAGAGAAAGACAGAAAGAGAGGAAAAGTGTGGAAGCAAGCCACTGGGTCTGGGACTCAATCTGTGGTCAGCTGTATGGGAGTCCAGCATCCCACCCACCACACCACCTTTTGGCCCCAATGCACTTGGCTATCTTGATGATGATCTTTCAAACATTTATATTTTCCTGCCCATCTAAAAGGTCTTCATAAAGAGAAAAGTGATTATAAAGCAATAAGGAAAGAATTATTTAAAATGGGTTTTAAAAATTTTGCTAGAGATTATGAGAGAGAGAAACAGAAAGAGAGAGAGAGAGAAATACTGCTCCTGAGATGATCACACTGCAATCCCTTCTCCATTTCTCCTTTAGGGATTTGGGCACATGTGTATACATACACACACACACACACACACACAGACACACACAGTGTATTTTCCAATCTGCCAGGTTTAGCAGGGAAATGCAATCATGATACACAGAGTTTATAGTTTTCTTAGCAACCAATGAAAAGTGAAATCATGAAAATAAAAGTAGATAGAACAGGATTCCCTTCACGGCTATCTGATGGTCGTCTTTGTGTAAAGTCCTCTCATGAGCTGCTTTGAGCTGTTTTCCAGCAAGGCCCAGCCAGTGAGTTTCCCTATACTATAAAAGGGTAGCAGCAACATCCACACACACCCTTAAGGGGTGGACACCTTAGGACAGTGCTAAGGTGTTCAGTATTTGCAGTAGGTTTATCATATTCTTCATGCGCCTTCAGTGAGTAGCAGACAGTTTAGGAGAAATAGAAGAGAATAAAATGGATGAGGCACTTACCCATATATCACAGTTTGTCCTGGAAAACAATGCCAAGATGATAAAGAGTTGAGAGAGGGACCAGCAGTTAGCGTAATGGCTATGTCGCTGGACTCCCACATAGTCAACCACAGTTTGCGTCCCGGACCCGGTGGCTTAAACTCATGCCGGGCGCGTGTGCGTGTGTGCCCAAGATCCCGAGAGGAGAATGGAGGAGAGGGGATTGCGGTGTGGCCATCCCCTATGGGGGGTGATTTCTCGCTTTCTGTCTCTCTGTCTGTCTGGCGAGCGCACGCACCCTATAGCAAAAATCTCTCAAAAAAAAAAGAGTTGAGAGAGCCTCAGGTGGATTCAGCTGGGCCAGTTAGACTGCTTGAAAGGAAAGGCTATTTATTCAGTACTCAGAACTTAACCACAGAAACTATGGAATGGGTGAGTGATAGTAAAGATGGACTTGAGAGGCTGCCGAGTGCTGGAGGCGCCATTGGAGCCTGCTTGACTGTGAACTCCAGTTAGCAGCCGGAGGTTGGGCCACAGAGTTACCGCCTTTGGCTCTTGGTCCCTGGCCCCTCAGCAGCAGGGCTTGCAGTGCCATACTGAAGCGAGTTCGAGTTTGCGCTGCTGAGCCTCCAGGTCCCCGAAGTGGGCGCTGTGCCCCTCTGCCTGGCCCTACTCAGGTCCTCAGGCCACTGGACGCTGAGCCACCACCACTGCTGCAGACCAGACCCCACTGCCAACTGCAGCAGCCCACCGACCTGCAGCCAGGGGTGCCTTCCAACTTCAGAGCAAATTTTTCAGAACATAAAACAAGGATATAGTCCTTATCAGAGGTGGAGACTTTTAGAAGTTGTTCTTTATCAGAGTGAAGTTTGTCCTTCGGAGAGTCAGCCTCACTCCTCAGCACTCACAGCACCTCGTTCTCCAGGTTCCGCTGGGATGAAGAAGGACCAGCCCACCTTTACTCTCCAAGTTACGCGAGCATCTCTTAAGATAAAGACTATGAAGATGAAATTCGGGAGCAGTATGAGCAAATCCCCAATACTGAACTAGCAGAACAATATGAGTCTTTTGTGAAATTCACACATGATCTGATAATGTGATAATGTGGGACAAGGCCAACAAGCTATGTGTCCTGAAGTTTTCATGCAGACCTGGGTACCAGGTCTCACCTCAAGAAATGGATGCTGGGACCAGCAGTTAGCATAATGGCTATGTCGCAAAACTCCCATGTAGTTAATCGAGGTTCGAGTCCCAGACCCAGTGGCTTAAACTCATGCCGGGCGTGTGTGCATGCATCCCCAATATCCCAAAAGGAGAATGAATGAGAAGGGAATGCGGTGTGGCCATCCCCTTGAGGGGTGATTTCTCGCTTTCTGTCTCTCTCTCTCTCTGTCTTTCTGGCGAGCGCACGTGCCCTATAGCAAAAACCTCTCCAAATTAAAAAAAAAAAATAGAAGAAAGAAAGAAAGAAAGAAAGGGCTGTTGTACACTTTTGCAACTGGTTTGATATCACATTTTGGCTCCAATTTTGCATCCTGAGAACACATAAACATTACTGAAGGTCCATTTTATACAACTGGAAAGACCTTAAAACTTTCTGGTCGCCACAAGCATATCTTATCTTTTTTGCTCATCCATTGAACAGCTGTGCCCTAACTGTGCTAGATTTTCCAAACAAAAATACCTGGAGCAGCAGTTAGCAAAATTTGCCTTCAGGGGCACTCAGCAAATGGAGTTTCCCCAAGCACAGTTCTGTAAGAAGTGTGTGTGAGAATGTGTGTATATGTGTGTATGTGTATTTAAAGTTATCATTTGTATTGTGCAAATTTTGATCTTGGAGATTCTGACTGTGAATTTGATGCACAGCAATTATGGCTTAAAACATTTGCTTGGTCTACAGAAGATCATTAATGTTTGTGACCATATAAGTTGTAATAGTGGATTGTTTTATGTGTCAGTATTATTGTTAAATAAAGGGTCTGTTTCCAGGCACAGCATATGAATCAAAAGTGAGGAGGGACGTTAGATGTGATTGATGACATAGCGAAGGTCTGTGGTCCTAGATCTACAAGTCCATGAAGAGGAATTGAATAAACTGGAGACGGGCCATTGACACATGGACTCTGCCTAGCTGTGTTAGAAAAACATTTTGACTTCAAGCTTTAAAATACCCACATAGAGTCAGTGCTCACCTCATTCACACAGTCAAAGTGCTCCCTGGAAACCAAACCTCCAAAGGGAAAGGTCTCTACTGGAGCAAAAGCATCAGAGCTTGCCCAGCAGCATAATATAGGTGAGCATGGGGCTGGGCCAGGCCCCACCAGCACTGCTGCTTCACTTCTGTATCAGTTACTAAAAATAGAATTTGGATCCTTTGGTCAGGTTCCCCCAAGTGCTTTAGTGGTGTCCATGTTCAACTGCTTGAGCTTTTGTTTTGGCGACCCTCTGCCCAAAGTTGCTTGTAGGCTGTTCTTCACCATGTTTCCAAGGCTGAGGAACAGAAAGTAGCCTCTGTTTTGAGGAGGTGGAAGTATACATTTATTTTTTGCTGTGACTTATTCAGGAATGCATTTCACAAAATGACTTGTTTCATTTATTATTGTTTCTGGAAAAGAAAGTTTATTAAAATTGTTTTAGTCTGAAGATAGAATAGTTTTTTTTAAATTAGGGCTTATCGTGAAAAATTCTGAGTTTAATACAAATGTATTACCTTTCTAAGTAAGGTAATATTCAGAGACAGTTGTTCATCTGATCAGATGGCTTAGAGAAATTTCTGGAATATTCTCATGGAAAGATTCCTTATTAATAAATGTCTTTGACTTAAGTCTAACCAAAAATTGTAACATTATTCTTTGTACATTTTTATTATACAGTGTTAACAAGCTTAGCTGCAAACAAATAAAATACTTAAGCTATTTTTTTTTAAGATGGACTTGAGAGTTTCTTTTTTTTTTTAAGAGGTTTTTGCTATAGGGCGCTTGCGCTTGCCAGACGGAGAGAGACAGAGAGACAGAAAGCGAGAAATCACCCCCAGTAGGGATGGCCACACCACAATCGCTTCTCATCCATTCTCCTCTTGGGATCTTGGGCATGCATGCACATGCGCCCGGCATGAGTTTAAGCCACCGGGTCCGAGACTTGAACCGCGGTCGACTACGTGGGAGTCCAGCGACATAGCCATTATGCTAACTGCTGGTCCCAAGAGAGAGAGAGAGTTTCAAATGCCAAACTAAACATTCAAATCCCCAGGCACAGGGCACAAAGTGACAACAAACTGTAAAGGTCAGAGGTTAGCTAAAGCAGAGCAGAAAGGGGAAAATTAACACTTGATCCATTGCTTCCTATAACAATTTAATTACTTATTTGTTTTAAAGAATTATTTCTTTATTTAATTCTATTTGTTATTATTAGTTTGTAATTTGACCAAACAGAGACAGAAAAGTGAGAAAGCAAGCCTCCATGTCTGAGACTGGATTAGTGGTCAGCCATGTGAGAATTCAGGACCTTTACCACCATTCCACCTGATGGCCTTCCTATGATAGCTCATTAACAGCAAAATAGCAGGTACCTCTCATATTTATTTACTTATTTTACTGTTTTTCTGTAAGGCCGCTGTACTCTCTGAAGAGAGACAGTGAGAGATAAAGTGAGAAATGACCACTTAGGGGGATGGTTATGCAGCAATTCTTTCTCCACTCCCCTCTCAGAATTTTGGTCCTGTACACACAAGGGTCCAGAGTATTTTTCAAGGTGCTGGGTACAGAACTTGAACTATACAGCCATAAGGGATCCTGTGCCTTAACCACCAGGCCACCAGGCCACCTCCTGCCCCAATTTGTTTGTTTGTTTGTTTGTTTTTATCTACTTATTTTTGCTATAGGGTGTGTGCATTTATTGCCTATAGATATGAAGAGAAGGGGAAAGTGAGAAGTCATTCCCCAGGGCAGATGGCTACACTACAATCCCTTCTCCATTCTTTCAGGATTTGGGGCACACACACAGCCAATATATATCATTCGTTCATTCATTGATATCTAAACAGAGAGGACAACATTAGGAAATTCAGTCAAGTCATGTGATTCAGGGCAAACAATTCAGCCCAATTCAAAAGAGAGAGTGAGAGGGAAATTGTGAGAAAGACATAAAGGTCTAAGCCTAGACTGCCATTCAGACATTCTCCTGCCCTGGTACATGTACCTGCTGCGAATAATGTTCCCACGGCTCTAGGAGACCTCAAAAAGTTTTTTCTCTCCACTTAAGCATGGTGTGTTCAAACAATAAAGAGAGGTTTTAAGGGTCTTGTGATTGATAATAGGTATCATGTAGCTGGATGATGGTAGATTACCTGAAGAGAGGTGATTTTAAAGGAGGATCATTAATGTATTGAGAAGACAACAAATATATTCATGATATGAATGAGGAGTGTACACATTCACTATTTTCGTACATCTTAAAATTAAGTATAGAAAATTACAGAAATGTATATATCTATAAAATATGTACATACAAATTATGTGTATAAAAATTATCAAATACAAAGTAGTTTTTGGACTTTTAAATATAACATGGAACAATTGGACAAAGTTAGTTAACATGTATGTCACCTGAAATATTTCACATATTCTGTGTTGAGAACATAAGTATCATATTCCCTTGGCAATATTAGAATAGATGGTACTCAAATACGAGTTACATTCCCCATGCTTATACTAATAGATTGTTTTATTTTTTTACGTAGGCTTACATGTACCTGGTTATATGAATATATAAGTATTGTAAATCCCTTCACTTCTCAAAACCATGTTGACTCACCTGCATTTTATTTTGTATTCATTAACCCATTAAAGGCAAAAGCTGAAGATAAGGTAGTGATGTTTACTTTATATTTTTGGTCTTAGCTATGTCAGTGTAATTAGAATTCCCTGAACCTGAAATACTGCCTTTTACTCATTGAAACATTTTAGTGTGGTTTGTGTATACTATCAAATAAAAAAATATGTAATATTTTACATATTTTATAAATGCTTTATAAGTCAGATGCTTTTGAAAGTCAGTGTGCTGAGATTTAGTATGTTACATTTTACTTTTAAATTCTTTTTTAAAGAATTATCTATTTAATTATTATTATTATTATTTTACTTTGAACAGAGAGAGAGAAAAAGAGAGAGTGAGAGGGAAATTGTGAGAAAGCAAGCCACCAGGTCTATGACTTGAACCACAGTTGAACATGTGGGCGTCCAGCACCTTAACTACAATGCCACCTGCCAGTCCCTGAATTCTTTATTATCTAAGTAAGAATAAGTTCTGTTTCATGATTATCTTTAGACAGCAGTTTAAAGCCACGTGAAAACTATAGAATTACTGTAGATGTGTGATTGGTAGTGTGCTTTTGCCAACCTATTTTAAGAATTAAAATAGAGAAGATACACCATTAAACAGATTTGTAAATTATGTCATCATAAGACTTAAGAAAATTAATAACCAAATGGTAGACAGAAGGTAAATAAAAGTAAAAGACAGAAAGAAAAGAATATCTCAAGAGTCATGCCCAAACCAAAGAGACCAGGCCAGCCCAGAGATGTCTTTAGAGGTCTTCTTTTTCAGCCAAAGGATGCTCCAGCCTCTGAAGGACTTAGGGACTTGTGAGCCATACTCAATGATGTTAACACTTCCAGGATCATGTCTAGCCCTGGCATTCTACCCAAGCCCACCTGGCCTCCCAGGCCTCCCAGGTCTTTGCTGATTTTCTGGTGGAGCACAACCCCACTCCTCCACAGCCATGGCAGGAGGAGGAATTGTTTCATGCTCAGAGACTATAAGGGAACTTCCTGGGCAGTCTTTGAGAATAGGTACTACTCCAAACTATTGACTCAGAATGCAATTAGTCAGGTTTTATTTTAGTTTTAGTTTTTTCTATAGGGCACATGCACTTGCCACTGGAGAGAGACAAAGAGAGAGAAAAGAGAGAGAAATATAGGAAGCCCAATTCCTTTCCCCCTATTTTCTTCAGGATATTTGGTAGATATGAAAACACCTTTGGTGTGTTCTTTTAGCCATCCAGTCATGAAGCTGAACTGCATAGTTGACCTTGTGGGAACCAGCACTTTCAACACACCACTTGCTTGTCCAGCATTGTTTATTTTTTTAAGAAAAGGTCTCAAAAAGGTCAGCGAGTAGTATTGTGGTTAAGGTGCTGGCTGCCCACATGACTGACTGGCCATGGTTCAAGTCATGGACTGGCAGCTTGAAAATCACACTGTGTGTGTGTGTCCAAATCCTTGAGAAGAAAATAGAAGAGAAAGGAAATTACTCCCCCTTTGGGAGTGATTTCTCAGTTTCCCTCTCTCTGTTTCTGTCTCTTCAGCTAGCATATGGTAACACCTCCCTCCTCAAAAAAAGTTGTTTCAACCTTTACTCTTTTCATGAGTAAAAGAGACAAAATGAGAGAAAGACGTCCATAGACAGAGAAACATAGACAGAGAAACAGGCACTTCCAACAGTGTCTCAACACTTTTTCTACCCCCAAGCCTCAGCCAGTCCAAGCTTATGGGTAAAAGTATGTCCAACACACTCAAGGAGGTCTCTAGAGGTGAATTCTAAACCTTCTCCTGTGATTTAAACTTAAAGTGTGTCAAGTTTTATCCGGTCATCAACATCCAGACCCACATTTATTATTTTTTAGCTTTGATTTATATTTTGTTGGTAATTAGTGATATTGAGCAATTTTCACATACTTGACTATTAAATATATCTTCTTCAGAAATGTTTATTTGTATATTAATTCAATTTTGTAATCAGAGCTATTTTTTCTTATTGTTGTTAGGTTGAGTTTCTCATATGCTCTGAATATTAATCCTTTAATAGATGAATAGATTGAAAATACTTTAATCCTCTCCTGCAGGATGTCTCTTCACCCTGTTGATTGTTTGCTTTGCAGAATCATTTTAGTTTGCTAGAATATCAATGATCTCTTTCTGCTTTTGTTGCCTCTGAGTTTCAGGTCTTCTTCAAGAAATCTATTCTCAGACTAATTCCTGAGGTATTTTTCATATTTTTTTTCTGTAATTTCATTCTGTGTCTTACATTTAACATTGTAATCTCTTCTTTCTCATGAATATCCACTACCTTCAGCACTATTTATTGAAGTAATGTTCTTCTCCAGTGTATGTTCTTTGCATCATTGTGGAAAATCAGAGCTGACAGGTAGCATGGTGATTGAGAGCTAGGCTCCCACATGGTAGAGTGTGTTTTGAGTCCCAGATCTGGCATCTTGCTTTGTCACTTTCTCTCTCTCTCTCTCTCTCTCTCTCTCTCTCTCTTCCTCTGGTAAACTTAAAATAATAATAATAAATAAAGTTAAATAAAATAATTTTTTATAAAAGAAATTGGATAAGTGTAAAAAGTGATTATTTCTATTTTTCCTTTTCTGATAAATTGAGCTATTTGTCTGTTTCTGCTGTTTTGTTCTTGCCAGTCCATGCTATTTTTGTTCATGTAGATTTTATAGTATACTTAAAGACTCGTAGTATAAATCCTCCAGCTTTTCTTCATTTGTTGTGTTTCTTTGTCTATTTAGCATTGCCTTGGACATTCAGTGTCTTTTGTGGATTTTTAAAAATGTTGTAATTGTTTCCTCTACAACTAAAAAGTAAGGCGCACAAAGACAAATATTATAGGTGTTACTTATATATGGAAGCTAGAATGTATCTAGTAATAATAGTGGGTTACAGGGCCATCAGGTTGCATGATAGTTAAAGTACTGGAATCTCACAAAGCTGAAAGAAGTTCCAGTCCCAGACATGGCAGCTTGAAAATGATGCTACCAATATGCAGCATTGGCCATCCTCCCTGAAAGGTGACTTCTCACTTTCCTTCTTGGTGTCTTTCTTTCTCTCTCTGGAAAACATAGATGCCACATCCTAAAAACCTAAAAAAAAAGGAAAAGAAATAGTGTATCAGCTAGTAGCTAGAGAATGGATATGATGGGGGGAGGGAGCATAAAATAAAGATGGGTAAAGGCATACAATTACAGTTAAATAGGAGGAATGTGTTCTTGTATTCTATAGCATACTAGTATAAAAGTATTTAAAAATAATTTGCTCTATATCTCAAAAACATAAAGCAATCTGTTTTCAACCCAAATCACATATATGTGAGGTAGTTCATATGCATTTGACCTGATTTGATAATTACACATTGCATTTATGTGTCAAAAAATCACACTGAAAGCCATACATATGTATAATGCATATGCATCAGTTATTTTAAAAGAATTTACCCTTACAGGATTCTGGGAATATGCTGCCTGTAGGGCAGTGCTCATAATGCAAAGTAAGGCTCCGGAGCACATAATATAAACTTGTGATTTTTTTTTTTTGGAGAGGTTTTTCCTATAGGGCACATGCACTTGCCAGAAAGACAGAGAGAGACAGATAGAAAGCAAGAAGTCACCCCCCATGGGGGATGGTCACAGTGCAATCCTTTCACCTCCATTCTCCTCTCGGGATCTTGGGCACACAGGCACACGTGCCTGGCATGAGTTTAAGCCACTGGGTCTGGGACTCGAACCACAGTCAACTACATGGGAGTCCAGTGACATAGCCATTACTCTAACTGCTGGTCCCTTTAAACTTGTGATTTTAATAGATTAGTAGGTTGGTGGAAAACACTGGGGAAACTATGGAAGACACTGGGGTAGGCCAAGCCTTCTTAAATAAGCCCCCCAAAGCATAGGCAATAATCTGCAAAATAGACAACTGGGATTAGATCAGATTAAGAATTTTATGTCAAGCAAGAGACACAGTAATTAGTGTGAATCTACAACCCTAGGAGTGAGAGAATATTTTTGTAAACTATACCTCAGATAAGGGCATAATAACCAGAATACACAGGGAACTCAAGTGGCTTATCAAAAAAAAAATAAAAGTTAACCCAATTAAAAGTTGGGCAAGTGACCTAAAAAAAAAAACTCTCTAAGGAAGACATATGAAAAGTCAAAAGCATATGATAAAATGCTCAACATTCCTCATCATAAGGGAGATACAGATTAAAACCACAATGAGATACCAGCTAACCCCTGTTATAATGGCAAAGAATAAAAATACAAGAAACAATGTGTTGGTAGTGTTGTGGTGAAAGGGAAACTTTCCTACACTGTTGGTAGGAATGTAAACTGATCCAGCCACTGTGGAAAACAATATGGAGGTTCATCAAAAATCTACAAATTGAACTACTATATGATTCAGCAATTCCACTCCTGGGTATCTACCCAAAGGATAGGAGAATGGGCAGGAGAGTGCTCGCACATGGATGTTTATTGCCAAAAAAGTTTCTTTATTAAATACTCAGCTATCTAGACCTTAAAAAAATGGCACACTTGAAAATTAAAAACATGACAGCCTATTGTGACCTTATAATCCTATTCTCATAACAACTTAAAAACTCTATCTCTTCTCAAAACTTAAGTACTCTTAATAACCTTACAGCCCTGATAACAGCCAAAAACTCTGTTTAGTGCTGATAAACACTGAGTTAATCCTTTCTCACATTTCCCAGTCTAAACCAAAAAAACAAGAGATAGGCTTTGACAAACCTAAAGTAATCCTTAAAATAATAAACAAAATATGTTTCTTATCTAATTAATCGAAGATAACTATCTCCAAAGACAAATTTATAAAAAAAGAACAAGGTGAAAAACAATAAATAAAAAATATAAAAAAGATATAGATATCAAAATATATTTATAGTAAAAAAGGTTAAAAAACATTTCAATATAAAAAAGTATTATATAGTAAAATTTTGTCTTAAAATGACTAAATTATTGAAAAATAAAGAGACAAATAATTTTAAAAAGTCTCAAAAAGTTGTTATTTTTTTTAATAGACCACAGATTAGTTTATGTTTAACACCCATCATGCCATGAATTCATAGGGAATAGGTTCCAGTACCTCAGGCTCTTTCCATTGGTTCCCACAAAGTGTGCTTCTCTGGGTGGAGCATGCTGGCACTTTAGTTGAACTCAGGTCCCTTTTTCTTTGGCTTTTTTCTTTTTCTGGTCATTTTCCTTCACACATTTTAGGAAGCTATCTCTGCTCTTAGAATGTCTAATATGCTCAATACACACATTGATTCTCTTGGCAAGAACCTTGCCCTTAACTTGTTTGTTCACAACAATGCCAACAGCATGCTGGCTAACATTGTAGACTCTTCCAGTTTTGCCATGGTGACAATTGTGGGGCATTCCTTTTCGAACAGTACCCATTCCCTTAATGTCTACAATATCACCTTTCTTGGGAACCAGCAGTTAGCGTAATGGCTATGTCGCTGGACTCCCATGTAGTCGACTGCGGTTCGCATCCCGGACCCGCTGGCTTAAAACTCACACAGGGCGCGTGTGTGTGCATGCCCAAGATCCCAAGAGGAAAATGGAGGAGAAGGGATTGCAGAATGGCCATCCTACCTGGGGGGTGATTTCTCGCTTTCTGTCTCTAAGTCTGTCTCTGTCTGGTGAGCACACGCGCCCTATAGCGAAAACCTCTCCAAAAAAAAAAGAAAAAAGAAAAGAGAAAAAAACCACCTTTCTTGTAGATTTGCATATATGTTGCCAAAGGAACAACTCCATGTTTTCTAAAAGGCTTAGAGAATATATGTCGGGTGCCTCTCCTCTTTCCCTTTGTGTTTGTCATTTTGGTTAATTACTGGAAGATGGTGGTTCTGGCCAAAAGGAAGCCAGTTTAAACATTTTTAGCCTAGTTTTCTGGGTAGGGCTCTTGTCAGTCATTGGGTTGTATTGGGACAAGAGTGATGTCTCCTTGGGCCTTGGCCTGGAGGCAGTCTGGTGTCAGGCTTTTCAGCACATCAGAAGAAGAGTGGCACTAGTTAGTATAATGAAAGTCTTTATTACAACATTTACATTTTGAGAAAGGCTTTTCTTAAAAGTAATTTTTGATGTTTCTTTTTTATATCAGTAGCCCTTTTTATTTGGAGGTCTCACTACTGCAGCCAATCATCTTTGTTTGTGGCTATTAGTATTTACTATTTAACATGTCTTTATTATGTCTGTTAAAAGAGGTGGTGGGCATGTCATAAATACTTTTAATATATTTTTAACAATAGACATTAGCATTTTTAAAGGCCAGTTGTTTTAACAATGTCTCAGTCATATCAATATTTTCTACTAGCCTCTACAAAGATCTTTGTAACCTACTTATAAATGAGTCATAGGTTTTTTGTGGCCCTTGATGCACCTTAACAAAACAAAAGCATTTCTCAGAGGAATCAGGTTGTTTTGTTTGTTTGTTTGTTTGTTTGGTTTGGGTTTTTTTTTAGAGTTTTTTTTTTTTGCTATAGGGCGCATGTGCTCACCAGACAGAGAGAGACAGAGAGATAGAAAGAGAGAAATCACCCCCCAGGGGGGATGGCCACACCGCAATCCCTTCTCCTCCATTCTCCTCTCAGGATCTTGGGCGCGCATGCACACGGGCCCAGCGTGAGTTTTAAGCCACCGGGTCCAGGACGCGAACCGCGGTCGACTACGTGGGAGTCCAGCAACATAGCCATTATGCTAACTGCTGGTCCCTGTTTCTTTGTTTTTTAATGCATGAGTGGCAATGGTGGCTATTTGACCAAAGACTTCTGGTGGCAAGCGGGACTGTTGTTTATTAGTAACATAATCACCAGTCCTGACAACATTTTATTAGTCACTTTTGGGTTTTTTATTATATTATTGGCAGCCATCTGATGGCATCCATCATCAAACTCTTGTCTACAAACTGTACATTGGACAGGAATAGTTACTATTTTTACCAACACTTTTTAGTCATTGGTTGTAAGCACTTAGCTTGTCACTATGCTGTCTATCATGTCTATAGCATAATGATTGCTGGCTTTATATTTGGTCATAGTAGCTTGTATAAATTTTTTAAGTATTTTATGGGTTAAACATTCATATGTGGCTTGTCTCTTTTTGCATGTAACAGGACAGACAGAAAGCGCAGAAGTGTCCCCTTCCTGTAAAGTGCTGTTTAGACATTTTTGCAAGTATCTTCTAGAATTATTTTTTCCCCTAGGCAGTTCTTTAGATAAAACCTTGAATGAGCAAGGGGAAGTAGAAGGAGCCTGAGGGGCAGTTGGATTAGGTTTGGTCTTTGCATTAGCTGTTAATATCTCTTTTAGGGGTGATTTAAAGTTATTAGGTGTTTTAAATTGAAGTATGGCATTTCTGGATAGATGTCAGGCATATAATATTTTTATACAAGCACGCGGCTCTTCATGTAAGCAGATAACACCCCCCCTTTTTTCATCAGGTAATTTCAAAGATCTAGCCTCAGGATACCAAGGGCAATAGGTATCAATTTCCATTAACAATTGAGAAATAAATGGTTTTGGAGTTTTGAGTGATTAGCCTGACTTAATAAATATAATATCTCTTCCTTATGAGCAGTGCGAGTGGGAGATAACTTGTTACCCATGGTGGTGATTGTCCATTTTGATCTCTAGGGTTATGGCAGCAAAATGGTAGCTGATGTAAAACCACAAGGATATGGAGCAATTTTTGGCAAAATATTTACAGCACATCCCAGAATGGTGTATTTTACAGGAAGAAAAAGTAATATCATATGTCGAACAATGGCATAAAATTTTAATAGCCTAATGTGACTCAGAGAATTTTAAGTCCATGTTTACTACCAAGTGCTTTACACAAAGGGAATACACCTCCTTGAAATTCTAGAGGAGTAAAAACAGAAGAAGTGATAGAATAGAGAAAAACAGAGCCAAGCGGCTGGGGGCAGAAAAGTCACTCAGTCATTTACTTACCTCTGGAAGTAGTTGAGAAGGGTGAGATATGGGATGCAGGGATAGTCCAGAAGTCAAGTTGTCTAGAAATTGGGGTGTCCAGATACCACATTTTGGCACCAATCTACCAGCATCTGTCCCATATTTAGCTCAATTTAAGAGGAAGCAGAAAGAAAGAGACAAAGAGACAGAGTAGCAATGGATACAGGCAGACTAGCCTAAGCAGCCCAAGCAACTTGTGCCACCCAGGTTAACTGAGTGTTTTTATTTATAGGGCAAAGCAACATTATATACGTGTATTTTGTGAAATTCCATAGGTAAGTTGATATTTTACAGACAATAACAAGCATGTAACACATCTATAAGGGACCAGACATACTGGGCCAGGTGTATCCCTTGGTTACATCTATATTAAAGATAAATCTCAGTAAACTTCTTATCTAGTGGAGAGAAGCCTAACTGTGGGTGTGGGGAGAATTATTTTTGTAAACATCAAGGGATGTTGATAAGGCTATAGAATCTTACAGAGGCAGAGCAGGGGTTGGACTTTGTTAATACGAGTCAAGATGTTTCTTGAATTCTACCATATGTATCTGTTAAAAGGCCCCTAAAAAATTCCACCCTTTGTTCTGCCTACAATAAGGTTAAAAAAAAATGAAAATCTAGAAGATTTTACTATAATTAAAAGAAACAAGTCATGTTTACTCAAAACATGTCGCCACATACTCAGGGCCTCTCTCTAAACATATCTCTACACTAGAGAAGCATTTAAACATCCAGACCCAAGAAATACAAAGAACTCCAAATAGAATAAACCTAAGAAATTCTTTTCCACAGCACATCATTGCCAGAATGGCCAAAGCCATAGACAAAGTTAAGATTCTAAAACTGGTAAAAGAAAAAATATCAAGTAACTTATGTTAGTCATCAGTCTAACACTGGACCTCTCATCAGAAACACTGCAAGCAAATAAAGAATGGGGAAATATATAGAGTGTCAAATGAAAAAAAAATTCAATCAAGAATACTATAATGAGCTAGATAATCCATCATATGGAAAGAAAGATAAAAAAACATTCTTGGATGAACAAAATGTGAAAGAATTCCCCACATCCAGACCAGTTCTTCAAGAAATTCTGAAAAAAGTGCTATGCCAAGAAAACCGAAGACAAACCCACAGAAATCAGAGAACCAAAATCAACCAAGAAAGTGTCCAGTTTAATGGTACGGATGAGTTAAAAAATATCGATATTAATGTTGAATATTAATGGCTTAAATTCTTCAATCAAAAGACACAGACTGGCTGGATCTAATAGATAAAAAAAAAAAACAGAAATTCTCCATTTGTTGCTTACAAGAAGTCCACCTTATGGATAAAGACATACATACACTAAAAGTGAAGTATCAAAAAGATACTTTATGCAAACAGAAACTAAAAATAAGGAGGAGACACACTATTAAACCCAGACAAAATACACTTTTAAGGCAAAAACTGTAAGAAGAGACAAAAAAGGGTATTATATAATAGTAAAAGGACTAAGTCATCAAGAATACATAATGCTTATTAATATCTTTGTAACCAATTTAGGAGTACTCAGATATGTGAGCACCCAAAGATCTAAAAGGAGAAATCGACTACAACACACTAATTGTTCGTGACCTCAACACCCCTTTATCTACTTTAGACAAATCAATGAGACAAAAAATAAGCAAAGATATTAAGTATCTAAATGGTACCATAAATCAGAGGGACTTGACAGAAATCTGTAGAACTTTTCACCCTAAAAGCATAAAATATATCTTTCTCTCACCCACTCATGGTACCTCTTGAAGACTGACCACATAATATGGCACAAAACATGCCTTTATAGATTCAAAGGCATAGAAACTATATCCATGATTAAATTAAACTTGATATCAATTTCCATTTAAAAAAAAGAACATGCACAAATACATGGAAACTAAATAACCTGTTCCTGAATGTCATCACAACTACCGGAGAGATTAAGACAAAAATCAAAAGATTCATGGGAACAAATGATAACAAGTGTATGAGTTTCCATACTCTTTGGGACACCCAAAAAGCAGTCATAAGAGGGAATTTCATAGCAATTAGTACACATAAGAAAAAGATGGAAAGGTGGTAAATGGACAACCTAACATCATGCCTCAGGGAACTGGTAAAACGATAACAAAAAAATACAAAAAATGTCAGGAGAAAATAAAATAATAAAGATTCCAGGAGAAATAAATGAAATAGAAAATAAACAAGCTATACAGAAAAGAAATGAAAGAAAAAGCTGGTTCTTTGAAAAGATATATATGATTGGCACAAGACTATCTAGATGAATTAAGAGAAAAAGGAAACAGATAAATCAATATCACAATAAAACAGGCAATATTACAACAAACAATAAAAATAGAAAACATCACTAGCGATAATATAAGTGAGTATACATCAAAAAACAAAAATCCTGGATGAGATGAACAAATTCCTGGACACATATAATCTGCCAAGATTGACTCAAAAGGACATAGAAAGTGTGAATTGACCCACAATAAGCCATGAGATGGAATCAAGAGTAAATAGGCTGAGCAGTTCTGGACACCAGGCAGACTGAGGCTGTAGGCCCGACCCTTCCAAATCTCCATGCATCTCCATCGTTCCTCCTCCTTGGACCCCAGATCGAGCCTGCCAGCAGTTCTGGACACCAGGCAGACTGAGGCTGCAGGCCTGACCCTTCTGAATCTCCACGCATCCCCACCGTTCCTCCTCCTTGGACCCCAGGTTAGTTGTCTGGGAATTTAAGGTGAACTCCCACCGCACCCCACCCGCAATCCGGATTGAGCCGGCCAGCAGTTCAGGACACCAGGCAGACTGAGGCTGCAGGCCCAACCAACATGGTCCTGTCACTCATTTTCTGACCCTTTCCCACTAGCCTTTGGACTCTTTGAATTTTGGTGATTTGAATAGCGACGCATGTTTTCCTTTTTTTGTTTTGTTTTTCTTTGCTATTGGGGTGTTGCTTATTAGGTCAGTTGAAGGCTCACCACTCCTTAGAAACAGGGAGGACTGGGCCATCCAGGGCTAGTGGCAACAGTTAATGGTATTGTGAGCAACAGGTAGGCCAACCATAAGAGAAATCATTTATTTTCTAAGCCTGTAAAACTTTTAACACTCAGAGATACCTTAAATAAGCTAGAAAAGAAACATATAGATTACCTGATGAGTAGGAACAATCGCAGAGGCTCAGGAAAAATGAGCAACCAACAAAAGGCCTCTCCCTCAAGGGAAACCATCAAGTCTACATCACCCACAGTCAATACAATGGACGTCGTGGACATGTCTGATAAGGAATTCAGAATATTGGTAGTGACCAAAGTAACTGAGATGTAAGAGAAAAGAGACAAGGAGCTCCAGGAGATGAGGAAGTCCTTCAATGATTTGAGAGAAGAAATGGATACCTTAAACAAGAACCAGATGGAACTTTGAGGATTGAAGAATGTGATATAGGAAATGAAAACCTCCCTTGAAAGTATAAAAAGTAGGTTAGACCAGGCAGAAGATCAAATCTCTAATGTAGAAGACAAAATATCTGACCTAGAAAAAAGTATCAAGAAGATTGAGAAAACAACCATGAAAAATGAGGATAATATGCAAGGAATACTGGATACCATCAAGCGCCCCAACATCTGGATAAATGGTATTCCAGAAGAGGAAGAAAATAATAAGGGCCTAGAAAATTTATTCCATGAG
>AAPY01531016.1:0-12954 GCA_000181375.1 Tupaia belangeri
AGGAAGAAGAAGACTGTAAGAAGCCTGGGGTAATAAAGCGTTCTGGAGAAGACCTTGCCAGCGTCGTCATTTGAAGCGACAAGTGGTGGCCCGTACGGGGAACTACTTCTTCCTCCGCTCGAAGGTCAGAACTCCAACGCTCCAGGGCAGCCGGCTGGTAAGCCTCGAAAGGTAAGGAAGCTTAACGGTAATTGTTTAAAGTCCTCGGTAAAGAGACAATAGACTCCCGTGAAGAGGGGAAGTTTAAGGGCTCCCGTGAAGAGGTGAGATTTAAGGGCTCCCATGAAGAGGGGAGGTTTAAAGGCTCCCATGAAGAGGGAAGGTTTAGGGGCTCCCGTGAAGAGGGGAGGTTTAAAGGCTTCCGTGAAGAGGGGAGGTTTAAGGGCTCCCATGAAGAGGGGAGGTTTAAGGGCTCCCGTGAAGAGGGGAGGTTTGATAGGCTCCCGTGAAGAGGGGAGGTTTAAAGTCCTCGGAATAGAGAAGTTTTCCCCAAAGAGTCCTTCTGTGGGTTTGGGCTGGTCCTGAACCTGGAGATATAGGCATGGGTAACTCCCCATCTCACCCACTTTTCCAGACATTGAAAGTCCTGTTAAAGACAAAAGGACTAAAACTGAGAGATAAGACCCTAACCGATTTTATTGAACAGATAGACACAGCTGCGCCGTGGTTTGTTGTCTCCAACAACCTCACGGTGAGCAGCTGGGAGAACGTGGGGCGGGATATTGACCGTGCCCTAGAACAAGGGAATTTGTCAGGCGGTGTTCAGCCGTTATGGCGACTGGTCTGTGCTTGCCTAGAAGACCAGAGATGTGTAAAAACGGTCGAGCAGGGACAGGCTGCGTTCGACCGCATAAAAGAGGAGTGATCAACTTCCTCAGGAAGGAACAGCGAGGTGGCCTCTGACTCAGGCTCAGAGTCAGACGAGGAGCTCAGAGCTCTCGTGACCCAAATGGAAGAGTTAGAACTGGAACGAGGCCGTGCCCAGGACAGAGCCGAGCCTTCTGCCCTCGGGTCACCGTTAGACCCTCCCTGAGTGTTACAGCCCGGCGGTCGCAGTGTGCTCGCCAAATCCCAGGGCCGAGGGAGCGCCGCAGCAGCAACAGCTGCAGCTGCACTTCATACCAATGTTCAAACTGCCACCCAATTAAACAATCTTCTCTTGCCGCTAACCTCTCTCGAGAGCTTTCCTCCCACCTCACAGGTAACTGGTCCCTGGAATTCGACAAGCTCACAGAGATTCTACGATTAGAGATCATCCGCATCAATTCCACCTGAGTAAATCCAGACGTTGCTCGTGCCCTGGCCTCATGGATTGCCCAAGCTGCAACTCACCTAAAAGACTGGGCGGGGATGGGATCCCTAGCAATCCTTTTGTTCGCCCTTTGCGTCCTGTGCCTCTTTTGCCTCTGATGTGTATATCGAAAGTGCACACGACCATGCGTTCCTAGCACAGGCATTTGCTGCCATGGAAGTGGGCCAATCCCCTGAGGTCTGGGTTGCAGTGCTGGGGCAGTAAGAAACATGGCAGGATGTGAGAATGATACTGCACTTGGGAGCGCTGGAAGGGTTGCCCCGAGGAGGGCATGTCCAGCTGCATATGGGTCGACACCGCCATTCCCATCCCCCAAAAATCGGTGTTGGATAGGTGGGCAGTCGGTATGGTGCTCTCACGCGTAAGACAGACTTCCTTACATGGTCCTTCTTGTTCGGGGGCTGTGACCACTACCCTCTCCTGCATAATAAACAAAAAAGGGGGAGCTGTGGAGCGCCCCCGCCCTAACATGGCACCGAGAGCACCCAGACCTCTACATAAACAAGCCCATATTTGGTTATCGTTCCTGTTCCGGAACGCGTAGGCACTGCCTCAGCCTATCAGTGCTTGCCTGGTGGCAAAAGAGGACTGGTTCACGGGACGGATATATAGGGAGCCCGGGTGGGCTGGGGAAAGAAGGCTGGGAAAGGAAGAAGAAGACTGTAAGAAGCCTGGGGTAATAAAGCGTTCTGGAGAAGACCTTGCCAGCATCGTCATTGAAGCGACAAGACATAGAGACAGAAAGCGAGAAATCACCCCCCAGGGGGGATGGTCACGCCTCAGTCCCTTCTCCTCCATTCTCCTCTTGGGATCTTGGGCATGCACGCACACGCGCCCGGCATGAGTTTTAAGGCACTGGGTCCAGGAGGCGAACCGTGGTCGACTACGTGGGAGTCCAGCGACACAGCCATTACACTAACTGCTGGTTTCCAGAATTTCTTTTAATTCCATTTTATTATTATTTTTTAAACATTTGATCACCATGTACCACTTTATTTTCTCTGCCCCTTGTTTTTATTATTTTACATTCATTTACCGTATATCACAGCATACAAAATGAGATTTCTCATGCAGAATAAACTGTATATTGGCTTAATGAAGGATATTACGTTTTTCACATCATTCTTCCCACAGACTTTCTTTAAAGCAACTGCAATTTTTTCCATTACTTTCTGTCTGTTGATAGAATCTCCCCATTGTGACCCATCTGTGAGTTCTAAGTATTCCATGAAGCCATTCACATCTTCATTTAAATACTCCTTTTTCCTTCTGTTCTTTTTATGTTTTGGTCAGTGTAGATTGTTTTTGTTTGTTTGTAAGACGTTTTATTTGTTTGTTTGTTTGTTTGTTTGTTTTTTAACTATAAGGCATGTTACTAGAGGTAGTAACAAAACTTGCCAGAAAGACAGAGTCGGAGAGACAGAAAGCAAGAAATCACCCGCTGGGGGGATGGCAATGCCACAATCCCTTCTCCATTATCCTCTTGGGATCCTGGGCATGCATGCACATGCGCACAGCATGAGTTTAAGCCAGTGGGTCCAGTACTTGAACCATGGTTGACTACATGGGAGTCTAACAATGTAGCCATTATACCATCTGCTGGATCCCAGGGTAGATTGTTTTTAAGGGACAGCCTACTGGCTTCATGCTGTTAATGCTTTGGTAGGTTTTGGCTTGTTGCCTCAAAGGACACCTCCTTCATGTCCTTCCATGATGTTGCAGGCACACATCTCTTTTTATGCCTGCTAATAACTTCTACCAACCTGGTCATAGCTTCATCAGAGGTACTTTATCTACTATATGCAAATCGTCCAGAACAGCAGAGTAGCCAAAAATAAATAAGTAAATAAATAACTATAAATTTCGGTGTGAAGTAGCATTTTTACTCCTAGTTATCTTAACCAAGGGGGAAAACAAGTTTACAAAAAGATATGAAACTGGGCCAGCAGGTGGCATGGTGGTTAAGGTGGTGAAATTTTTACATGGCTGACAACATATTGAGTCCCAGACCTGGCAGACTGAAAATCATGCCAGGCATGTGTGTGTGCTTACCCTAAATCAGAGGAAAATGTAGAAGAGGTTGTGGCATGGCCACAACTGCTGGGGGTGATTTCTCACTTTTCCTCACTGTCTTTCTCTGTCTCTCTTTCTCTCTGGTCAGCACACACACTCTATGGCAAAAATCATACCAAAAAAAGATGTGTGATTAATGTCAATAGCCTCTGTCCCCCTTGACTTGTGGTTCTGAGGACTATATTTACAAACTGGCAAACGGGCAACTGGCTGGGCAGTCAGTGACTGGTGCTCACTCCAACCTTCCCAGCCCATAGTCCACTGCCAACCCTCTGGCTCCAAGTGCAACCAGTGCTCCCAGAAACTGGGGCGTGTACATGCTGACATCAAGGTCCTCAGAGTGCCCCAAATCCAAGGAACCCTTATGCTCATCCCTTCATGGTCACTGACAGTTTGGCACCTCTGCAGTCCCCCCTCAATATCTGCTTTGAGCAGGGTAGGAGTTTGGTCCTATATCCCCTAGGCTGGCTAGGACCCAAACCCACTGAACTCCAAGTGAGCTGTCCAGCCCCCTTCTATGCACAGTTCCATGAATATGTCATCCGGGTTTCCTCTCAGGATGCCATCCCTGGGGACACAGCAGCATGTTCTGCCTTAATCTATTAACCAGTTACTAAGTAACAAGTTATTTAATGTGCCAGGATGAGTGTTGCCTGTCCCTCTAGACTCTCTTACTCTGGGGACTGGATTGGGTTCACCATCCTGATTCCTTTGTGAGAAGGACCTGACAGGTGGGGTAGGTATCAGCCTGGACTAGGATAGGGAGGAAGTGACAGCCATTGGACAGGGAACCCTCCACCCACTGGATTCTCTCCAGATCCCTACAGAGCTCCAGCTCCTTCTCCAAGATGGTGCTAACAGCTCCTTCCTGGACCTACGAAGGGACTTTTCCTGCACCTGCCCATGCTGGGATCTCATAGTTGGATGTCCATGCATCTAGGAGCACTGAGCTGTCTGTTACATTTCTACCAGGAGGGTTTCTTTGGTAGAAATGCACACTAGGGCATCCTGGCCTGTGCCAGTTGTTCTTTGTGTTCAAGTCAGTGAGAAGATTTGAAAACTCGAGACCATTACTCACATTATTTTCCTATACTTTTCTATTTCAAGGTTATTTTTTCCCACAGAATTTACAGAAACAATTCTTAAGATTTCTATTTTATATATAATTTGGATGAGATCATAACACAAACATCGTTCTCCTGACATTTTTTAAAAAGTTACTTTAATTTTATTCATTATTACTATTTTATTTTGATCAGAGAGAGAGAGAGAGAGGGAAAGTGTGAGACAAGGCACCAGGTCTGAGACTTGAACCGCGGTGGACCATGTGGAAGTCCAATATGCCTTAACCGTGACACCACCACCTGCCGGACCCCTAACATCTTAATATATGTGTATACATCATTAAATTTTTGTATTCAACTTTAAGTTAATCATTTTTAAGTTCTTGTGTCTACCTAGGCATGAGGTAGGCACAAAAAAAAAAATGCTCAATAAATATTTAAATGACAAACAGGAATGGTAGTTCAGCATCGTAGAATTTTTTATTCTACCTCACTCCCCTATAGAAGTTTCTAACCTAGGTTAAATTGCAATATGGTCTTTTTAAAGAATAATTTCTAGGGGACAGCCGGAGGTATGGTGGTTAAGGGCAGTGTATTCCCACATGACTAACCACGGTTTGAGTCCTGAACCTCGCAGCTTGCTCTCTCACTTTCCCTTTCTCTATCATTTGCTGATCAAATTTTAAAAAGGACAAATGGAATTAGAAAATAAATAATATCCTTAGGAAAATTTTAAATTTTTAAATTTTATTTAATATTATCATTATTTAATTTGGTACAGACCACATGTGCTCACCAGAAATGAACAGAGAAAGAGGAAAAGTTGCAAAGCAAGCTGCCAGGTATAGGGCTGAAACCATGATCAATCAGGTGTGAGCCCACTGCCTCAACTACCATGCCACCTGCAGACCTGCAGTATGTCCTCCCCCCACCACACACATTCTTCTAAAGATGTTATCTTTTCCAATACAAGTTTATTTAAAAATATTATAAACTGTTTTTCAGGTACCATGTTGACATTTAAACTTGGAATAATTTATTTCCTAAGTATAAAATAAATTTTAGAAATAAATGATAAATATAGGCTGGCTCTAAGCGGTACATTTTATTGTTATTGAACCAGCTCCAGTTTGGTGTCAATGACCATACCAAAGTTTAGGTGCTCACTGCTGAAAAGCCAACAGTTGACAGACAAGTGTTGATGAAAAGGAAAGGCAGTTTCATTTAGGAAACGTAGAACTGAAAAGATGGTGAACTAATGCTCAAAAACCATCTCCATTGAGAAAAATCAACCTGGCTGATAAGAAACCTACTGTGGGAACTCTCTGAGAAGAAACACAACACTGGGACCAGCAGTTAGTATAACGGTTATGTTGCTGAACTCCCAGGTAGCCAACCGTGGTTCAAGTTCCGGGCCTGGTGGCTCATACTCACGCCAGGCACATGTGTGTACATGCCCAAGATCCCGAGAGGAGAATAAAGGAGAAGGGATTGCGGCACGGCCAATCCCCCTGGGTGTGGGGGGGTGATTTCTCACTTTCTATCTCTCTGTCTCTGTCTTTCTGCCAGGCGCACATACCCTATAGCAAAAACCTCTCAAAAAAAAAAAAAAAAGAAAGAAAGAAACACACCACTGAATAAATGCCAACACTTCTAGTGGTGGAGTGATGCAAAACTGACAAACTGCAAGAAATAGGTTGGATTCTCCCAGAGTACTGAATCAGCTTAGAGACATAAAAGATGAGTCAATTATCTGAACTTGGAGAGATTCCAGAGGCCTGTGCACCACAGAGGAAAAGGTGAGTGGAACTATCCTCCAAAATTACATATTTCATACACCAACCTCGGGCCCCAGCACTGTTCAACTACAGAATGATAAAAACTGGCGAGAAACTACATAAAAGGTTATAGCACTTCAGTTAAAACATTAAACTTTCTTCACCATCCCGCCTTAAGAGCTTAGTGCCACCTTGAAAGACAACCAGCAGATAGACCATAGGATGTGATTAAGACCAGGTGATTTTTCAGTTTCTATCTCTCTCTGGTGAGCACATGTGCTCTATGTGGGAGTGACTGGCCAGATTAACAAGGTCATGAATCTGGACAGTCACCCAGTTAATTTGGTGTCTTTAACTAAAATAACAGAACCCTCATCCAATCCATTAAAGAAGGTAGAATTTGGGCCAGCTGGTGGCATGGTGTTTAAGGCACTGGAATTCCCACATGGCCAACCATGGTTCGAGTCCCGTACTTGGTGGCTTTCTCTCTCTTTCTTTCTCTGGCAAAACTCATGTAAAAATAAAGAAAAAAATAGTTCTTTTTTAAAAAGGTAGAATTTAAGAGGTTATCATTTTGATGAATTTGATAGCTTGTCTCTGTCATAGTAGAATACCATTTAAAGTTTTTCTCAGCTATTAAAAATAATCAATATCCATTCATCCTTTGTTCCTATTGTTCAAATTTACTTCTGCATTTCTTGGAAATAGTTATGGTATAGCTGCATCAAGAACTTTTCTTAAGGAAACCAGCAGTTAGCGTAAAGGCTGTCGCTGGATTCCCACGTAGTCGACCGCGGTTCGTGTCCCGGGAACCGGTGGCTTAAAACTCATGCCGGGCACGTGTGCGTGCGTGCCCAAGATCCCGAGAGGAGAATGGAGGAGAAGGGATTGCAGCATGACCATCCCCCTGGGGGGTGATTTTTCGCTTTCTGTCTCTATGTCTCTCTCTGTCTGTCTGGCGAGCACACGCACCCTACAGTGAAAATCTCTCCAAAAAAAAAAAGAACTTTTCTTAATCGGCAGACTTGTTTTCATTCTCCTGGGTTTTTCTTAAAATCTATACCATAGTTTCAATTACCAATTTTAGTCATTCTGGGGCACTCTAGTGACACTAACTAGAGACAGCTAATAAAAGCCACAATATCTAGGCTCACAGGTAATACATGTAAATCAAATTCCCTAGCAACACATATGGTGTCCTCAGTTGGGTCTGAAAAATCATTCACAACATCAGTTTTGGTTCACAGGTTATATATTAAGACTGATATTGCTCTATGACAGGTTTACATAAGAGAGTAGCCAAACTAGGGTGGTTAAAAGATAGCACTGGAGTGTCGTATAATCTTCAGGATGTAGATTATATATAAGAGCATGAAGAGGTGCCAGAGAGGTAGTTAAAGAGTAGTTGGAGTAGAACAGCTCTCTGAAATTTTCATTCCAAAATCGATTCTGATAGCTTTTTACTTACCTCTTGAAAAAAAGTCATCCTACTGTTATCTGAGATAGCTTCTAGATGTCATTGAAAGTAACTTTCCCATTCAGTTTACCTGGTTCTATAACCAGCTTTTTTCAATTATGCATTTGAACATGCTATTTAAAAATTTAAAAGGACTCCCAGTTTTGCCAATGATCAGGGTCACTGCAACTTTTGTGGGCCCATTTTCACACACAAAGCCAGCTGATGTTTCCAAGAGGGTTGTCCCTTATAGAAAACTGCTTATAATGAGTAATTTACTACAACTTAAGAGCTTTTCCAAATGTGACCAAAAATGAGGGAAGTCTATTGGGTTAAAGTATACTGATCATGGTTACTGCTCAAGATTTTAACCTTGAACATATCCAATCCTTATCGTGCCACTCTAGACACTACCTGGCAGCAGAATGCTCAGAATGTCAAGGGATAGCTCTCTTGAGTATCTTTCCAGCTGAGCAAAAAAAAATTCTAAAATATCCTAATGTGGATTTTTTTTTAAGAGGTTTTTGCTATAGGGGGCGTGTGCTCGCCAGACACAGAGAGACAGAGAGAGAGAAAGCGAGAAATCACCCCCCAGGGGGATGGCCATACCGCAATCCCTTCTCCTCTACTCTCCTCTTGGGATCTTGGGCATGCATGCACATGCACCCGGCTTGAGTTTTAAACCACCGCGTCCAGGACGTGAACCATGGTCAACTACATGGGAATCCAGCAACATTGCCATTACACTAACTGCTGGTCCCAATGTGGAGTTTTTTTAAGACTGCTTTATATAATGAGAGAAATCTCTCAGGCAATCCTAAGTGGTTTTTTGTTTCCTAGCGACACTTTTCAGGTGAGAGAGAGCAACTGACTTAACTTTTCGGTAGAGATACCTATGCATTATGGATATTTAAAATTTCAAAACTAAAAGGATTTGGTTTACAAATAAACGATGCTGAGGTTTTCTTCTAAGGTACACGCTAGGCATCTAGTCCAGTGAAAATTATGCACCAGTGAACCATGATTTGGCCTCTCAGAAGAGGTGAACAAGATCGCAAAATATGTTGAGATAAACTGTCTTCTGGCAACAACTTGCCATATCATTCTTGTTATGGGCCTTTTGTAGAAGCCTTAAAAACCTTTTCAAAAGTGAACATATTGGAAGAGGGAGAGTCAGTCAGATCAAAGTGTACCCTGAGGTGGTGGGGGTGAAGAGGAAGAAATGGTAGAAGGACAATAGTCCCTGTCTTAGGCACATGTTCTCTTTCTAGGAACACTCCATTTATTCTGGGAACACTCTGATAATACTAAGGCATCAGTATTTCTTTCTACTTTAGCACAGATGGGCCATAATTGAATCAAGACTTAACCCATTACTGGAATAACACTGACATTATTTGGCCACTATATGTGTCACTTCAACAAGGACAATAGATTACATATGCTTATATAGTGGTGTTTTTATTATTTTTCATTTACTTTTGTAAAATATATATTACACAAATTTATTGTCTTTCCTCTCAAGGTTCTAGGACCATCACCACCATCCATCTTCATGACTACTTTCATCTTGTAAAATTGAACAATCAACAACTATTATTATACAATAATGTCAAGTCTTTCCATTCCTCCTACCTGACCCAGCCCCTGGCAAACCACCATTCTTTCTGTACTTATTATTACTACTCTGAACATCCCATGACTGTTGTTATTGTGGAAAACAGTTCAAAAAAGTTTGAAATTTATTTAAAGAAATTGTTTCAAAGACACTGGGTAGTGGGGTGAGAAAAGCTTTATTTTGGACCATTATGGTAAGCTTATGGTCCACTGAAATGGGAGTTTGCACTGTGGAAGAGAGATTGTGCTCAACTTCAAAAACAGTGTGAGCAGTGGAAATTAAAAACTAAAGAGCAGTGTTGAGATTAAAAACTGAGGAGCAGTGTTGAGATCATCAGATGAAAAATGACTAAAGAAACATTAAGAATATGAGAGATTCTGGATAAAATTAAAAAAAAAAACGATACTTGCTGAAGAAACAGGGTGATCAGACATCACCCAGGGGGGTAGTGGATGATGAGAAACCTAATCACTTAATTTTAAAAGATCTTAAATTTACTGTGATGCTTCTTGCTGAACTATTTTAGTAGGGTTATTTGCTCAAAAGGCATTTTACAAGGAAGTATGCAGAGGAAAGTAAAAGATTGAGAGGCCTAAGATTTGATCAAGGCAAAACTTTGGTACATTTTAACCATGTCTAACTATGTGCAATTTAGTACTCTTCAATATATTCATATTACTGTGCAACCACTCCAGTCAGTTTTACAAAGTGAAAAGGGTCATACGGATAGCAGTAATGCTTGCTAGGCAATGTGAGTACACACAGTAAGTCTGGTCAACTCACTTTTCACATTGTAACTCACAGTGACTTCCATTAGCCTTTTCTGGTCGCCACTGATCAGCTACCTTACATCCCACCCACCATAATTTGGTCTGTTCTACCTGGGTCATGACATTGGGCAAACCAAAACCAGAACCAGCCCAATACCAATTCACCTTGGGTTGCATTCCTGTACCAGTGGGTGTTCTGCCTCAGAACCCCTTGGCTAATGCTGGCCACAAAGGCTGTGATCAACATCCAAAGAGGACCTTGGAAATTTTATAACCATGCAGAAATATGTTGTTTCTCAACACACCCACAACCTTCACATCCCTCCTGTCCAGCCTAGATCACTTCCATTCTCAAAGTAAACTTGGACATTTCACCAGAAGTACACTTGCAGAACCCTCTCAGCACATAGGTGTAGTTTCCAGTCTCTGAGAGGCCTTAGAGTTTTTTGTTTGTTTTCTTTCTTAGGCCTTTATGTTACATTTTATTTTTTAAATTATTTTTAAATTTTAATTTATTTTGTATCTTTAATCACTAAACATCACTTAGCTAATAAGCTGAATTTATCCAAAATGAATATACTTCCCACCAGAGCAGTTGAGGATACAAAACACACTATCATCAACATATTATAATCCATTTCTATATCCCCAAAATGCCTGCCCATTTTTCTCCTTAATTTCTTTACACTTTCATCTTTCTCTTATCTTCTTCCCACATTGTCTCCAGTACCTATAACCATTTTCAATGCTTATATGACCTCTAATCTTTCAATTTCCTCTATGCTTTGAAACACTTTTTGTGTTGTCTTGCCTACCATGGCCAGAAATGGAAGCTAGAAAAACTTCTGTATTTTTTTTTTGCCCAAATTTGAGATTATATTTTGTTGCATCTTTAAACACCACACATGGATCATAGAAATAAACATTTGCTAGGGCCAGCAGATGGTGTAATGTTTATGCCACTGGCCTCCCACATTTTCGAATGCAGTTCAAGTCCCAGACTCAGTGACTTAAAATTTAAGCCAGTGTGTATACATGTGTGCCCAAGATCCTGGGAGGAAAATGGAGAAGTGATTGTGGTGTGGCCATCTCCCCTAGGGGTGGTTTTATGCTTTCTGTCACTCTGTCTCTGTCTCCTCAGAGAGCACACATGCCCTATAACAAGAATCACTCTTAAAACAAAACAAAAACAAGCAAAAAAAACACTTGCCAAAATAAGCATTTTGTTTCTGAAGTTGGGAAAGTCTTAGATCTTATTCATCAGCCTTATGGAATGTTCCCTTTTTGTAGACAAATATCATACCAAAATTTTCTGATATCTAATTTTAACTACTGTGGCTTACTTAATCAAAGGTGAATTTGGAAAAAGTTCAATGTTTTTACCTTCAGAGATCAACTCATATTTTTGAATATTTCAAGGATTTATAGCACAGTTTACATTACTGAGGATTTTTCCCTCATTTGCATTTACTGAATTCTAAAAAAAAGATTTTTCACATTTATTGGATTTCTGATCTGAGAGTTCTCTGATATACAGTAAGTTCTGGCGTCTTGAAGGTTTTACTACAGTTCTCATACATACAGGGTTTCCTGTCTGTGTGAGTGCTCTAATGGAAAGTATGGAATGATTACTCTGAAAACATTTTTCTATACCATTCCAATTTATAGAACTTATTCCTTGGGACCAGCAGTTAGCATAATGGCTATATTGCTGGACTCCCATGTAGTCGACCATGGTTTGAGTCCTGGATCCAGTGGCTTAAGGCCACACCAGGCACATGTGAATACATGCCCCGGATCCCAAGAGGAGAATAGAAGAAAAGGGACTACAGTGTGGCCATCCCCCCTGGTGGGGGAGGGGTGATTTTCACTTTCTGTCTCTCTGTCGCTGTCTTTCTGTTGAGGGCACACATCCTATAGCAAAAACCTCTGCAAAAAAAGAAAAGAATTTACTCCTGCATTCTCTGATATACAATAAGAGCTGACTTGATTTTTCTACTGCTATGTTGACATTCACAGGTTTTTTCTTTTGTGAATTCTCTGATGTACATTGCGGACTGACTGATAAATGAAGGACTTTCTATACTCCCTACATTCATGAAGTTTCTCCCCAGTGTGACTTTTCAGATGCTTACTAAATACAGTTTCTAAGAGAAAACGTTCCTATATTCTTCACATTCATAATGTTTCACTTCTATGGGAGTCCTCCAATGAACAATGAGCCCTGCTTTCCTGTAGTAAAATGTTGCCTACATTGTTTTTCTTTCTTTTGAGTACTCAGATGTACAGTAAAATGTGACTTTTGGGAAAAAGTTTTATTACCTTGCTCACAACCATAGGGTTTTTCTCCTGTGTGAGTTCTCCAGTTCCTAGTAAGATCTGACTTGCAAGAGAACATCTTCCTTGTTCACATTCATAGGTTTTCTCTCCTGTGTGAGATCTCTGATGTGCAGTGAAGTGTGACTTCTGGGAGAACTTTTTTTACATTGTTCACATTCATAGGGTTTCTCTTCTGTGTGAGCTCTCCTATGCCCAGTGAGATGTGACTTCCTGGAGAATGTTTTCCCACATTGTTAGTATTCATAGGATTTCTCTCCAGTGTGAGTTCTACTATGCACAGTGAGCTGTGACTTCCGGGAGAACATTTTACTACATCGTTCACATTCATAGGGCTTCTCTCCTGTGTGAGTTCTCCAATGCCTAGTAAGATCTGACTTGCAAGAAAACATTTTCCTACATTGTTCACATTCATAGGGCTTCTCTCCTGTGTGAGTTCTACTATGCACAGTGAGCTGTGACTTCCGGGAGAACATTTTACTACATTGTTCACATTCATAGGGTTTTTCTCCTGTGTGAGTTCTCCAATGCCTAGTAAGATCTGAC
>AAPY01531193.1:0-11173 GCA_000181375.1 Tupaia belangeri
GACTGCTGGATTCGTATATATGACGACTGCCTCGTGACGCCTTGCCGTTGAGAGCCCTCGACCTGAGGATATTGTGGGCGTGCTGCCAGGCCAGTTACATAGGCTTGGATCGCGCCAGGTGGAATTCTCTGGGGAGCCAGGCAGGAGACAGGTCAGGACCCGGCGGACACTCATGAGGAATTGCATCTTTAAGCCACTCACACCCTGGACGCCGGGAGGGCACCCAGGGCTCGGAGGTCGGCATGGAAGGGAGGAAAGCTGGCCCTCGTTTCTGACCGTGTTTCCGGCGGCTGTGGCGAAGTTCACCGGCAGGCGAAAGAAAAAGGGCAAGAAATCTGCTTTCAAGGATTTGCCAGACCAGAAAGTCGGTTCAGAGGAGCCCTGTGGCTTGGGCTGCGTGGTCATCCCCTTCTGTCAGCGTTTTAACAGCATCCGCTGCTTCCTGATTTGCTACTGTTCGGTGCTCATCGCTCAAGGTGACCTGAGGCCAAGGGTCCTGGTGAGGGCAAGTGGGGCCGCCGGAGGGTGGACAACGTGGCGAGGCAGCAGGGTGACGACAGGGGCTGGGGGACGCCCTGTGTTGGTCCAGCATCAGCTGCTTTCTCTGAGCTTCTGGAGGTGTAGGATGACCAGGCCACAATTCCTTCTCTTCCATTCTCCTCCAGGTCGTTTGAGCATGAACATACATGTATCTGTTGTGTTTTTCAAGCTGCCAGGTTTAGGACATGAACCATGCAGTCGGTCATGTGGGATCTAACTGCCTTAACCACCATGTCACTGTCTGGCCCCTGTTAAGAATTTTTATTTCTGGGGACCAGCAGTGAGCATAATGGCTATGTCGCTGAACTCCCATGTAGTCGACCTCGGTCCAAGTCCTGGACCTGGTGGCTTAAACTCACACCGGGCGAGTGTGCGTGCGTGCCCAAGATCCCGAGAGGAGAATGGAGGAGAAGGGATTGCGGTGTGGCCATCCCCCCGGGTGGTGATTTCTCTCTCTCCATCTCTCTGTTTCTCTCTTTCTGGCAAGCGCAGGCGCCCTGTAGCAAAAGCCTGTCCAAAAAAAAAAAAAAAGAATTTTTATTTCTCTGAATGTCCTGGGTTTTAGTTTAGGATGTTTTTATTAGTCTTTGATAACAGGTCATAGTGGTTTCATTTGTAGTTTTCTTAGGATGTTTTTGTTAGTCTTTGGTAACAGGTCTTAGTGGTTTTATTAAACTAATTGGGGTTTCTTTTTTCTGAAAGAATTTGTGTAGGATTATGTACCTTCATGAACTCTTTCAGGGTCTAAATAATAACCCTTCATATCTATATCAGTTCTTCTTTTTTTCTTTTTTTTTTTTCCTGTATTCCAAATTCAGACCTTCTGCCTGTTCTGTGAAAACGGACCTGGGTCTTTTAAATATTTTTCTTTGCCAGCTGTCATAATGTTAAACTTTTCAGTGGAGGATACTGGAGAACTAGTGTATAGGAAAGATTTTGCCTTTTGGTTTGTCAGGTTCCCGCAGTGTGTGCAACTGTCTATAGCACTATGCTCTTGAAGTGCTTATAGTTTCTCCACTTCCCATAGTGTTGGCCCGAATCAGCTTCTTCTGGCATCTACCATGAAGAGATTTCCCTAGAACATAAACTGAGCATTTCCAGAAAGTTACAGTGTAGATGTCTACCAAATTTTGTCAGCAAGACACTCCAGTGACTTCTGTCATTTAGCAAGCTGTGGCTATCTCCTCTTCAGCAAACTTATCTTAGCTCTTGGGTACTTTATCTTAGCCTTGGGAAATTGAGTGACTGTTCCTTATATCAGCTATGTCTATATTAGCACTCTTTCCTTCTTACTAGCTAATGCTGTGTTATTCCAAGCTCCTGTTACAGTTAATAATTTTTTTTCTTTATTTATTGGGAGAGAGAGAGAGAGAGAGACAAGAACCGGCCAGCCAGGATCACAAATGTGTGTATGTGTGTAACTGGAGCATTTAGATTAAATCAGAAACTGAGCCCTGATCTTCCACATGACTTCCGTCGTCACAGAATATTGCACGAACACTGTGCCACCGTGCCTGGGCCAATAACTCTTCCTACAAAATTTTCTTGTTCAAAATGCTGTGTGGTTTCTATCTCCTCATTGATTTTAAACCAATATGAAATTTGTGGTATCAGGAATGGTACCAGAAAATACACTTATAAAAGTGGGGCTTTATGATTGGTTTCCTCACACCGTTAGCACTGAGCGAGGTGCTGAACTCCTTGTCAATGGAAGATGAGATGGTAGTAGTTCTTGGCCTGTAGTGGCATCATATTTAATCAAGGCATTACCTGTGCTTGAGTGGGATATAGTACCAACCAAAACATGTATTCTGGGAGTCTGGCCTTCTGACTGTAATGATGACAATAAAAACTCTGGTGTTGAATGAATTCTTTCTTTTTCTTTCTTTTTAAATTTTTCCTAGAGAGCTTGTAGACTTCCCGGATAGAGACAGATTGAAAGAGGGAAAGTGAGAAAATACACCATGGGGGATTGTCAGGCCACAATCTCTTCTCTTACATTTCCCCATCCGGTCGGGATTTGGAGCATGCATGCACATATACCTGACATGTATTTCAGGTTACTAGGTCTGGGACTAGAACAACACAGTTGGCCACATGGGATATAACCATCTTAGCTATCATGCCACTGGCTGACCAAAGAATGGATTCTTTGGAAGTTTTGCTTTTCCCCTTAAGAATTATTTATTTCTTTTCTTTATTATTATTATCACTCTTTAATTTGCCACAGGGCATGCACATTCACAAGAGTGAGAAAAAGCAAGAAAACAAGCCAATAGGTCCAGGACTTGAACTGCAGTTGGCCATGGGGAGTGTCTTTCAATGCAAAAATTAAGCAACAAGCTTAGGTCTGTTAACTTAATTGAAGTCATAGTGTAAGAACTTAAGAGCTCCCATTAAACCACTAAAGTAAGATCTCGTTTCTTTTAGAAATACAGGTGATATTTTTGTAAATCAAGAACAAATTTTTTATGTATGGGTTCATGAATTTAAATTAAGGCTGTATTCAGAATCTTGTCAGGGTTTTCATGAGTATTGACTTGTGATGAATTGTCCTGAGACTTGGAATGAGGCATCTGATTAGAAACAGATGAAACTGCTAATCTCGATAACCTGTTATTCTGGACTTCTGTTATAAATAGGAAGGGTTTGCCTTCTTTTTTAAAAATTATTTTATTTATCTTTATTTATTTTAATTTGACCAGAGAGGGACAGAGTGTGTGTGTGGAAGGGGAGAGAAAGCAAGCCACTGGGTCCGGGACTTGAACCGTGGTCAGCATGTGGGAATCCCGCACCCTTAACCACCATGACACATGCAAACCTCAGGTTTTGCCTTCTGATATGCAAAGATGCTAGTATTTTTTTAGAAACTCTGGACTGGCTGAGACTGGGGTGGGTCAGGGCATGAAGATCCTGCTGTAAGTGCTTGTTACTCCCTGTCTCTTTCTCACTGAATAAATATATTAACTTAAAAAAGTCAATTAACAAATATTTAAAAGAAGTTACAGCTTATTAGTACTTTAACTCATTTTTTGAGGTTTATTTGAAATTTTAGAAAAGGCTTTAAACATTCAGAACAATGTGAAATGTAATGTAAAATAAACTTAAATCAGTTTAAGTCTTGCTTCACAGTGGTTATAGTGGTGATGTGTTGTGTGTTTAAAAAGCATATTATTACTTTATTTTTTTCTTTTTGCATTTTAGGTATTCTGTTTGATGTTATTAATCTAAGCATTAGCAATGTTCAGAAGAACTATCTGCTGAAACCCAGTGAGAGTTTAGCATTGTCATTTAGTTATGATTTGTCATCTTGCCTGGCAGCAATATTTGTAGGCTACTATGGAGGGAGAGGACACAGAGTAAGATGGATTGCATTTTCCTCCTTTTTAGTAGGATCTGGATCACTTTTACTTGCTTATCCATACTTCGGTTCTGTAAATATTCATTTAAAAGGAGAAGTTGAAGGTAAGACTTCAAAATATATTGTCATACATCAAATATATATTCATTGAAAGCATTGCCTCAAGGAACTTAACTTAAACTGTGATACCTTTCTGTCTGAATGGTACACCCACCTACCGATACCAGTTTATATGACCAAGTTTATTAGCTAACGAATTGTAGCTCCCTAGCGAACGTTCATGTCATGATTATATATATCCTTTCAAATAAGAGACATGTTCTCTGAAAGGGAAAAATAATACTTTGTGATAATGACGTTGAAAAATGATTTTTAATCAGTTTTCATGTATGTTATGCATCTCTGGGAGAAATTTAATAATCCCTTATGTCTTTCACAGGCTGCTTTCATCCCTTTTGTCTCACCTCAGCATGCACACCTGAGCACAAATACAAATATATACCTACATACACAACAAAGGTCAGGTGTTTCCTGGTTATTTCAATCTTTTCCATAGGGAGCTGTTCCTTGACCTTTACTCTGAGTCTGAAAAGATTGGTGGTATCTTTATTTTGTTCATTTTATTTCTCAGTTTATTTCACAACCTTTTTACTATTCCCACCACATAGACTACTGAAGTTTCATAGCACTATTTGTGACACTATATGTCAGGTTCTTTCTTGTCATGTGTAGGCTTTTGTATGTGCTGGAGTACATTTACCCATTTGGCAACTTAAAACTGAGCTTTAGCCAGGTAGTGTGAAAAAAAGCAAGAGGATGTCTATGTATGCCTGTTTATGCGTGTGCACATTTATAAACATGCTTATGGGATGTAAAAATGTTTATAATGTGTGCTTACAATATATGAAACATAAAATGGGTCGCATTAATGTAAAAATGCAATACATTAATAAAGCAAGAAGTTTTCATTACATTAAGTAGCATGTTATTGTATTTCTTAGAATCACCAGCATTTTGTAACATTGACAACCATGTTCTTTCACCTTTCTTGGTTGGTATTTAGGGTGGTCGTATAGCTTACAATCCAAAAGAAGCCCATAACTTATACAGGTATGAAGAGGGTCACTAAAGGATTATTTTACCATTGTGGAAAACTTTTGTCTTCTGATACTGGTCAACAGAGACCTCAGGTTTGTGGTCCCTAGGGAAAGGGAAGCAAGCTGAATTTTCTAGAAGGCAAGAGTCAAAACAGACTAGGGATATATTTTATGATAATCAGGAGCATGAAGGAGCCCCTGGAGTTTATTAATCATAAACTGAAAGTGGTATTTGCAAGATAATGTGTTTTTCTTCAGTTTATTCAGCTTTAAAAATGTAGGTAGAGGTTGGAGAAATGAGTTAATTTGACGAGTGTTGCCATGTTACAAAGGGGATTGCCTGATCAGAGAAAGAGCAAGGGAGTTTAAAGTGTTAAGATGATAGTGAGAGAAGTCAGAATATGAAAGGGGCATTGGGCCGAGAACCAGCAGTTAGCGTAATGGCTATGTCGCTGGACTCCCACGTAGTCGACCGCGGTTCGCGTCCCGGACCCGGTGGCTTAAAACTCACGCCGGGCGCGTATGCGTGCATGCCCAAAATCCCGAGAGGAGAATGGAGGAGAAGGGATTGCGGTGTGACCATCCCCCCTGGGGGGTGATTTCTCGCTTTCTGTCTCTATGTCTCTCTCTGTCTGTCTGGCGAGTGCACGCGCCCTATAGTGAAAATCTCTCCAAAGGAAAAAAAATAAAAGAAAGGGGCATTGGGACAATGAAATGAAGCAGAATTAATGAATTATAGGTTCTGGTGAGTTTTGAGACTTGTTGGGATTGGGTTACTAGTAGAAGTGAGCTGGAAAGATTGAGGTGGTTGGAGTGTAGATGCCCATCAGAGAAGGTTTGTAACTAGTGTTTTTGGTACTTCAGATGATTAGCTAAGGTAGGCAGAATAGTCCATGAGATGAGAGATTGAGGAACTAAGTGATGAGAGTGGTGGAAATATTACATTAATATTGAGATCCACCACCAGTTAATATGAGCTTAGCTGAGTTGGGGAGGAGAGACCTGGGCTGGAGGAGAACTGACCCTGTTTGGTTTCTGGTTTCTTCTCTTTCCTTTCCTCAGTTTTTAGTTTCTGTACCAAAGAAGTTTGGGCAGGTTTTGTTTTTGTTTTGTTTTGTTTTGTTTGTTAAAGAATTTACCGAATTTTTAAAAAGCCTATATAAAATTGGACCATCAGCATTTGAATAAAAATCTAGAGATTTTACTGGAATCAATATCATTTCATATGGACAATGAAAGAGCTGAAACTTTTCACTTGTTTACTATTTTGCAATTTCTACTTTAATAGTCTTTCTACAGTAATATTTAAGAATATTTGGTTGAATTTGTTAAATATTAACCAAAAGGGTCGCAATTAATATGAGCTAATGGCATTGCCTGGATCTTTGCCATTTGTGACAAATGCAGTCATACAAACATTTATTTAACACTGTTACATAACCATATGAATAATAATTTTAGAAATTGTAGAACTATACTGTGACCTGAAAGAATTTAGGATCAAGTGGATTTCTGTGTAATTGATAACTCTAACAGAAATAAATTTTTATTATGTAATGTTTAATCCTTATGAATTATGTTCTAGAAGTTAGTGGGCCTGAAATGGGAAATTATTTAATCAGAGTGAAATGAAGTTTATATAAATGTTGCTAAATAAGTAAACATAGAACTGAACTTAGACGATAATTTTTGATCATTTATGTAATCAAGAACATTAGAAATACCTTTATTCTGGGGTCAAAAGTCATTAAAGCTGGATGCCAAAGTTAGGAGGAATATATACATATGTGTGTTATGTTTGTGTACATGTATATGCATGCAAACATACTTAGACACATAAAAGCATGTATATATTTACATGCTCATTTATATTCTGCATGCACGTTTATATTTTGGTATATAATATATGCATCCCTTCCCATATTCCCGCAAATTATTTTTATCATGGCATTTTTCTGAGAAAATGATTACTACTATATTCAATGTAAGTGGAATGTTAATCAAAACAAAAAAAATGTGAAAATAGTTGGTAAAAGGTAAAATACTTGGAAAAAACCCTGCATATCTGTTGTATGTTTAACTTTTGATTTTAATGAATAGAAATGTAATTGTTTATCATCTTTTCAAAAGAACTTTGCAGTCCAATGAAGATTGTCGATGTTTGCCTGAAAGCCAGAGAATCATTCCAAACAAAACATTTAGTTGTCTTCATCCTTGAGCAGATGATGCAGGGAATAGCAAGATTGCCTCTTTTTATCCTTGGAGTAACCTTTCTTTATGATAGCGTTGACACACACTCAGCTGGTACTTATTTAGGCAAGTTTTTTCATCTCTCTTAATATGATTAACTCATTTTGTATTTTAATTGAGGTGTTATATTTTGGAATGCACATCTAAACCCTTATAGAAGTGCTGACTGTTGGCCTTTATGATGATAATATAATAAATGATGTCTGCTATGCTTAACTCCAAAATCACATCAAACCATTTAATGAACCATTTAATTCCAAGGAGCAGCTTGAGATGTGGAATTCTAGAGATGTCTGAAGATCACTAAGTATGTAGAACAATAGAGAAAACACTTTTGTTTGTAAAGGTTTATTCATTTATTTATTCTGTGAGAAAGAGACCAACAGAGTCTTCATGCTATGATCCATCCCCAGTCTCAACCAGCCCAAATTATTCCCAGTGTGCTCAGGGAGATCTCAGGGTATGAGCCTTTCCTGAGAAGGCCCAGCTGTGTCATTATACTACGTCCTGCATATATAGCAATCCTCTCTCTTTGGGCCTCTGATATTTTCAAGTTAATTGAAAATATATTCTTGTTTATCCTATCAAAGAGAGAAATCTAATGCTATTTAACTGAATACAGCATAGCATCTTCTATTTACGTTGTATGCTATGGTACTCTAAAATAACAATACTGGCTCTATCTCGGAATAATTTCTTTCTTATGTTGAATAAGTACTTTTTTATGTTGAAGCAGATTTTGGTTCTGGGAGATCATCTATGTGTAAAATGTTATCTAAATACCATTCCAAAAAAGTAGTTTTATTTTACTATACTTAGTGTAGTGGTGTCTTAAAAGAAGATAGCATTTTGCATCAAAATAATCATTTTGCACTAGAGATAAGAAAATGTATGTTAATAAACTAAAATATTGGATCATTGGAAAAGTTATGACATATTTTTCTGCTTTTCTATGCAAAAACGTTTCATGACTTTTCTGACAACTCAATAGGTGATTTATATATTTATGTCTTATTTTAGAAGAAAGAAACCACACGACATTTTGCAGTAATTTGTGAGTGTCGGATAACGGTGGCAGAATATCTGCTCCTTTTACTTTTGGTTCTAGTAAATTGCAATTAAAACACACATTCCTACACCGTGGGAAGAAGTTTGTTATATTATCATCTTCTGTTATCCTGGCAGCTAAGGTGAAGGATACAAATGTGATGATAATGTTAAACAAAATCTTACTTTGTAGCACCACAAATTAGCATAAAACAATGCATATGGAACTTATGTTCCTACTTAGTATATATATACACCTCTTTACATTGTATTAAATATAGACATTAAATTAGGTTAATGAATTATGTCATTAAATTATCTGAGTTTTTATAATACATGCATTAATAATGAGTGTAAGTAGTTAATTTTATGTCAGCTTAGTGAGGTTAAGGGACTCAGTTGTTTGGTCAAGATATTTTTGTGATGACATTCTTTTCAGAAGTGATTGACATTTATGATCAGTAGACTGAGTAAATCATATTACCTCCATAATATGGTTTGATCTCATCCTATCAGTTGGAGTTCTTAGGAGCGAAAATGAACAAAAACTGAAGTTTTCCAGAGAAGCAATTCTGCCTTAAAAGTGCATCAATTCATAGTTGAATTGCAAGCCTGCTAGGCTGTCCTAAAATTTTGGAACTTGCTGAACCCCACAATTGTTTGAACTAATTTTGTAAAAACTCTCTCTCTTTCTAAATATTTTCTATTGCTTCTGTTTCTCTGGAGAACTATGGGTAATACAGAATGCTATGAAAAGTTTTCAATAGCAATCCATGTCAATCAATTCATTTCTATTATCTTAAGACAGAGCTGACTTTCGAAGTTGCTAGATGTGCAGTATTCATTTTACAGGTATCGCAGAAGCTTCATCAGTATTAGGATATGCTTTGGGTTATACAATGGGAGTACCACATCTTAAACGCCCTGAGAATAATACTTCTGAGCACAGGTAAGCCATTTTCTTTCCAATGTTTTGGTCTATGTTGTGTATTTATTGAATAGATTCTATGACTAATTAATATGTATTTAATTTGTATTAACTGTATTTTTAGGAAAAGTATATGCAGTTGTGACTTATACACACATGTACATGTAAACACATAAAATATATGTTTGTATCTTCTTATACTTAACATATATATATATATACATACATATATATATAAATAAACATTGCTTATAATGACAGTCTTACTGCTAATTCTTCATTTCTTGTGGTAGAACATACATAACAAAATTTAGAACCCTAACCATTTTTAAGTATCTAATACAGTGTTGTTAGCTACACCCACATCATTTTTCAACAAATAGCTAGAACGTTTTTATCTTGCAAAACTGAAACTCTCTATCCATTTACCAACTCTTGTCCCCCTCTCCAGTTGCTAGCAATCATTATTCTACTTTCTGTTTTTGAGCATTGAACAACTTTGGATGTTTTGTGGACCTGGAATCAAGCAGTGTTTGTCTTTCTGTTACTGACTTATTTCACTTAGCATATCCTCAGATTTCACCTATGTGGAAGCATATAGCAGGACTTCCTTCACTTCCTAAGGCTGATTAATAATTCATTATGTGTATCTACCACATTTTCTTTATGCATTCATCTGTCAATAAATATTTAAGTTGTTTTCATACTAAGAATAATGCGGAAATGAATATGAGTGGGCAAAGATTTTATGAAGATCTTGTTTTCAGTAACCAGACCGTACCTTAATCCTATATTTTAATTTTTTGATAAACTTGCATACTGTTTGACCATTTTACATTCCCACCAACAGTGCAGGGCAGAAGTGGTGAGAATAGGTCTTTTTCTTCATCTTAGAGGGAAATCTTTCTGGTTTTCATCACTGGGTACAATACTAGGTCTGGGCTTTTTATATATGACCTTTATTATGTCAAAGTAATTTCCTTCTATCCCGAGTTCTTTTTTTTTTTTTTTTAAATCATGAAAAGTGTTGAATTCTGTCAATAGTTTTTCTGAATGGACACGACCATGTGGTTTCTATTCTCCCTTTCCTTAATGTTGCGAATTATATCAATTGATTCTCATATGTTAAACCATCTTTGTGTTCCAAGAATACATCCCACTCATTTTCTTTACTAGTATTTTGTTAAACGTTTTGTGCAGAGACATTTGTTTATAGTTCTTATAGTATCTTGTCTGATTTTGAGAACAGGGAAATGCAGGTCTCATAGAATGAGTCTGGAAATATTCTCTCCTCTAGTTTTTTGGAAGAGTTTGAGAAGGATTGTTTTTAATTCCTATTTAAACATTTGGTAAAGTTTCCAGTTAGGAGGTTTTTGACTTCTAATTCAATCTATTCATTAGTAGATCTGTTTAAATGTTCTGTTTCATCATGTTTCAGTCTTAAGTAGCTTGTGTTTTTTTGAAAATGTATTTCGGGACCAGCAGTTGGTGTAATGGCTATGTTGCTGGATTCCCATGTAGTTAACCGTGGATCAAGTCCCAGACCTGGTGACTTAAACTCACACCAAAACTAGTTCCTTGAGAACATAGACGTTTTCCCACAATGGCTAGTTGGAGATATTCTTAAGTATGTGTAGAGCTATGGTAATTGCAGCTGTGTATAATCAATTTCCCCAAATCTTTTCCCCAATGATTTGTGATAACTTCATAACTATTCTCTAAAAATTTGTGACCTATAATTGAAGACAAAGAATGCTACGACTTCAAAATAACTGTGGGAAAATTAGGGCCAACCAGATTGCATGGTGGATAAGGTAGCTAGATTCCGCATGGCTGACTGAGTAGCATGAGTCCTGGACTTGGCAGTTTGAAAACACTCTGGGTGCATGTGTGTGTATACCTAAAATCCCAAGAGAAGAACGGAGGAGAAAGATTGTAGCAGCATCATCC
>AAPY01531241.1:0-7500 GCA_000181375.1 Tupaia belangeri
GCTAAAACCAAGCCAGGCATAGTGGCATGAGCCTATAGTCCTAGCTACCCTGGAGACTGAAGCAGGTGCATTGATACAGGCTTTATACCTGTTCTAGATTTGCGACATAGAACGAGACCCTATCTATAAAAAAAGTCAGCTACCACAGGGATGCCTTTTGTCACGTGAGATGCTTCTGAAAAATCCCACCTGACAGGTGAAGGAGCTGGTGTGGTTATATGCAACTATCAGCAGTTTTTGGTTGAGGGCTGTTGTTTGGAATGTTCACCTGAATCCCAGGTCATTGGTGCACCTGCTGTGCAGGCAGAGTGGTCTTCAGTGCTCCAGGAATGAATCGCTCTGAGGCAAGGCAATAATACTAAGACTGGCAGCTGGGCAGAGGTGGGGGTCAACACACACTGGAATGATGATCTCCAAGGGTGTGGGATGGGGCTTAGTTACTGCTGAGCTTATTCTCCTGGGCCCTTGTCTTGAGGATGAGATGGTCCATAGTTCCCACAACTGCTCCAAGGGAAGGCACCAGTTTCAAGTCAAAGAGTTCACTGAAATCTAAGGGAGCACTGAGATCCTTCCCTGAGGATTGGCCAGACATCCTCCCCAGCAGACAGACATGCAGGACCTAGCTCGCTCTCATACTCTGGGGCAGAGGAGTTTCTCCCCCACTCCATATTTGTCCTTTTCTGTTAACCCTTGTCTTCTCTAAGGAGTCAACAGATCACCCATCAGAAACATCTACCCTGAGAAAAGAGAAACATATTGTTAAGCTCCATACAGCCCATGGCCCTGGTCACAGGGCTGGTGGTCCCCCCAAGAGGGATAATAGTCTTTTGAGGGCTTGCCACTGGTTCGTATTTACAGCTTGGTGGGAGTTTCAGCATAGTCACTCACTGGGGTTGCAATGGATATGAACTTACAGTTTGTACAACTTCATTGTGTGTTGGATTGTGCATTTGGTACCATAAAATGTGTGTTTCCTGCATTTCTTCAGTTAGAATTCATACACCAGTAAAAATACAAAACTCTATTTTTAAAAACTCAATACAAACCACAAGATCATTGAAATAAAGAGCTGAAGTGTTCCCTTTCATGTGTTTGGAGTGCCTCTTCGATTTAGAGGGAGGATCTTGAGACAGTGTGTCAAAGGGTCTCTAGAGGGCTTAAAGTCAACATTCGTTTGGCTGACTCCCAGGGTATTTGGAGATACAGAGAATCTCCAGCAATGAGAAATTTCATTGTGTAAATATATCTTCTATTTTAGAATCCATGCAAATATCATATGCAGATGAAAGTAGATGTAGCTAGACTTATTTTCATAGTTTTCTTTTTTTAAGGTTTATTTATTTCTCCTGAGAAAGAGAAAGACAGACAGAGGGGGAGACAGAGAGACAGGCACGCTAATAAAGTCTCCATGCGGTGATCCATACCCCCCCACACTTCCCGTCTCAATTGGACTGGATTGAGACATACTCAGAATGCACAGGGAGGTACCAGGACACAAGCCCTGGACCTTTCTCATGTGTGTCCAGCTATGTTACCACTGCACCGTCACCTAGGTCTGTTTGGATACATTGTTTACACATCAGAAGAACTTAAATTATCTTTGAAATGTTTCTGGCAAGAAAAGCAGCCCCATTGGTTCCTCCTTCACACTGTTTCACCACCGCTGGGGGAAGATGCTTGAAATATCATGCCTCTAACGTGGACTCAGAAGTTAACTGCTCTGTCATCTTGAGGTGGACGGGTAGGATGATGAAGGCCAGGGATGCTCACAAGAAGAAGACCAGGAAAATACTCTTAGGGCCCACTGGTTATCAAGGTTAGCAACGTCAGCAGCAGTAGCTCAGAGTGGGAAAATGAGGGCTCTGGTTTTCACCATTGTCCAGATTTCAGAGGCTGGGAATCAAAAGTCTGAAGTAGCATTGCATGAATATCAGATCTGAAGTCACATCAGCTGCTTTAAAAACTCTTGGTGATATTTTGCTAAATTCTCAAGTAATGGCCAAGTCCCAGCAGCCTTATCTTTCCTTCTTAGATATACCTCAAATAAGATAAACCAAGTCACCATCTTTGACAACTCACTGGAAACATCTTCATCCTGGGCGAGTGGTAAAATGTTTTAGTAGATGCCCCGACAAGTTGCTGCTGGTCCTTCTGGCTCTGGTGCTCAGTCGATGACCTCCCTAAATCATAGCCATCAGACAGTCCCCAAGGCCTAAAAAAAGCACCTGCTGACCAATTGTCCTAGTCAGTTTTGTAGCTAATAACATAAAATACTTGAAACAGGATGATTTATAAAAATAGAGATTTATTCAGCTCACTGTGTTGAAGTCCAAGGTCCAGGGGGCCATATCTGGGGAGGAAGGGGGATGTTTTGCAGAGTCTTCATCACATCCTGAGAGAAAGAGCAAGCAGAGCATAGGAGCTGTTTCCGTGAGTTTCCCTGTTCCAGTCCCCTTCTTTATTCTTATAAACCCACCAGAGCTCAATCACAGGGGCCCCACTCTCAAAGGCCCCATGTTCCAATACCATGAAGATACTAAGTTTCTTCCTAATAAGTATTTTTACAACCAAATCTCAACGTATAAATTTGGGGACACACCACTCACAGGACTGGCCCTCACTGTACTAGATGCTTCACACACTTATGGGCAAGCACACAACATGGCCTGATCTGTGTATACTCCTAGGACACACAAGGAATAATTAGGCAAACTCCTTCTAGAGTGGTTGATCTAGGAAGAACAGAATATGGTCCCAAACAGTCACACCACAAGCTAAGGGTCTCAGCTTTATCCTCTATCAAAGGAGAGCCTGTGGCTGGGTGATCAGAGATGCTGGTAGGACAAGGAGGGAAAGATAGAGAAACTCAATGGAAGAGAAGCTTTTCCTTCACTCATCGTAGATGGTGAAGAACTTCACTGTTCTGCATTTCAACTGGTGACATTCCAGGGACATGAAGTCTAAGCCAAATAGTCACACCTAGGAGTGAGGTTCCTGGGTATGCATAGTCATTCCAAACTGCTTTTGTCTCATTTCTCTTCAGGGAATGGAAGAGTCCAGCCTTTTTCTTTGCATCAGTTCAACTCAATGAGTGTCTCTTGGGCACCACCTGGATGTTCAGCCCGGTGTGGCATCCAAAGGGCCAATGGAGTCAGGTGTATCTCATCTGGCCTTTAAGGAAATCTCAGTCTCTTAATCTAAAAGAAAGAAAGATTAGCTGAACCCATGTGTGGGTTCCAGGCAACATCATAAACTTCTTGGAATGTTCCTCCCCTTTCCATCCCTAGGTCTTAGCCTGAAAACCATCTTCTTAAGGGGTCCACTAAGTCTCATCTCTCACATGACTCCCCATCACCTATCTTCCATGCTGTTCTTTTTGTTCCCTTTGAAAATCTGAAATTTTGTGTTTGCCTAGTATTGTATGCCATGTATTGCCTGTCACTGCTCAATGTAAGGACCCTTACAGCAAGGATCTTACTTGCCTATTTGTCTTTCGTTCTCATCAGTCTAACCCAAATAGTGCCTCACGCAGAGCATGGGTCCTGTGGATGTGTATCCAGTGAAGAAATCAAAGTACAAATCTCGGAGCCAGTCAGAGACACACCAGTAAAACACCTCGGGCCAGCAGGTGTGTGGTGGTTAAGGTGCTGAACTCCCACATGGCCAACTGTGGTCCAAGCCACAGACCTGGCAGCTTGCTTTCTCACTTTCTCCCTCTCTCTCATCAAATTAATAATAATAATAATAGTAGTAGTAAATAAAATTAAATAAATAATTCTTTTTTAAAAAGGCAAAAACAAGCACAATGTTTTTGGCAGGCGAGTCTACATTGGATTGTCTGGGGTTCATGTCCAGAGATTTCTGAGTATTTCGAGCATGCGCTTGTCTATGGTCTGGGACTAGCTGGAGCTGGAGGTGGATCACAGCATCAAGACCCTACTGAGGGTACTGTCTTTCTGCCTCTTTCTCTTTTTCTCTCTCTGTCTCTCTCACTAATGAAAGAAATATACTTAAGAGTTACAAGTCAGCTGAAGAGATTTGTTGTCAAAATGGTTGGCTTCTTTGCAATTTCTACACATGGTAGAGAAGGAGAGGACCCATGATGATGGAATGGGTGGACCTCAATGCTGGTCTTAGTAGGTGGTTAGAGTCTGGATAGGCTGAGAGGCAACAGTGAAGGGTTGACCTGCCAAGCAAGTATAGAGAAGGAGATAAAAATGAACAGAATGTTTATGGAGAGCAGACAGTGTAGACAAGGACCTGCCCCCAGGGAATAAGGTAAAAATCCTTCTGAGAAAGTGCCCCCAACCTCCAGCCTCTCTCAGAGCCAGCCTCCCCTTCTACTAAAGATGTCGGTGTCCTGGCTGACATGTCTCAGAAGATTTATTGACATAATAGACACCATTCTAAAGAGCTAGCCCAGGATCACACATCAAAACTTCAAGTTTGAAAGGATTAGAAACATACTTGGGGCACATATTTCATCTTGACTCTAGACTTAATTAAGATATTGCTAGTGCAATACCATAGACAAGTGAAGAAGTGGCACTTTATTCCGCCATCCCCCATCCCTGTAAAAAATAAAATAAACGTGGATTGCATGGAGTGAAGTATTCATAATTATTTTATGCAGGAAGAAAAAAAAAACAAATGAAGAGGTATCAGGAGCTCATGTCATCAATTTCACAGATCTAGGTTTAATCAGAGCACCTTATAATGCTAAAACACCAGCCTCTTTTTTCCAAGATGTTTGTAGGTATCATCAAATCAATATCAGTTGAAATACTCTTTAATGATGTGATCGTTTCAAAATTAGACTAATTTTAATTAGCAACAAAGCATTTTTGGAACAGAAAACCTGTAGCTTTCTTAGCTGATCCATGCTTCTGCTAACATTTAGAATTTTCCTAAGGGGGGAAAAACAGGCAGGATTTAACTTCCAATGAACATTTATTCTGATTTTTCCTAGCACCCAAGTTAGTTTGGGGTAGTAAGTTAAATTCTTAAGAAAGCTCTTGACCTTTTAAAAGTCTCCAAGGTGTACTGGGGGCCCACTGATATCTATTACATGTGTTATTCCCAGGCAGTCATGAGATGAAAGACACAGAGTTTCTCGATTCCAGAGTTCTTGACCATCCTGTGAAATTCTGTAATGGAATTCATCCACTCTTTGCTTTTTTCAATCCATCAGTCAGTTCTCGACTTTCCCAAAGATGCTGAACTGGAGACCCTAGGACCAGCTTAGGTCTTGCCTACATAATCATGCTTCATTATGCCACATACATGGGGTCTTCAAAAAGTGCATGTAACATTCATGTTATGGAAAAAAAAAACTATGCATGGATTTTGGAAACTTTTGCACCCTAATAAACACATTCTTCCATTTTTTTTCTACGAACTTTTGGAAGAATCTTTATATTATTGACCTGTATGATATTTTTTATTTATATTTAATCATTGTACATCTTTAAAGTGGTTTTTCTAAACATGCATGTGTGCATGTCAACCAAGTCAAAGATATTACCATATATATCACTTTCAACAGATAAATTTACGTTCTTAAGTTTGTTCATTGCCTTTTCCCTCTCACTCCTTACTTATCTACTCTTTTCTGTCTATACAGTCTCTGGTATCTACACTTGCCCTCTTTGCTATTGTATCTTCAAACATTTCAATTCTGGCCATAGAGTGTAGACATTCCTTCTGTATTGAATGAGGCTATACAATGTTCGTCTTTTTTTTTTTTTTTTTCGGAGAGATTTTCACTGTAGGGCGCGTGCGCTCGCCAGACAGACAGAGAGAGACATAGAGACAGAAAGCGAGAAATCACCCCCCAGGGGGGATGGTCACGCCGCAATCCCTTCTCCTCCATTCTCCTCTCGGGATCTTGGGCACGCACGCACACGCGCCTGGCGTGAGTTTTAAGCCACCGGGTCCGAGACGTGAACCACAGTCGACTACGTGGGAGTCCAGCGACATAGCCATTACGCTAACTGCTGGTTCCCTACAATGTTCGTCTTTTGTAGTCTGGCTTATTTTGCTTAGCGTTAAATCTGCTATATTTGTCCACTTTGTATCGAATTACCTGGTTTAATTGTTTCTTTTTATGGCTTAGTAGTATTTCATAGTGTACCATATATTGTCAAACTAGTCATATGTTCTTGGGCATTTAGGAAAATGCCATGTCTTAGCAAATATGAATAAAGCATTTTTTTAGAGGGAAAGAAAAATCTCCAATTAGATGTCTTATTTAAAGATTGGGAAATTTCATCTAAGATCTAGATTTCTTGCTCTTTTGATAGAGCAAGATCCAAGCAGTGATAGTCTTGGTCAAGTTTTCCAACACCCTTATTACTTTCCATCTTTTCAGCAGATCCCCAGTTCTGTTGGTTAGATTCCTACCTTTCTTCAACCTCCACATTCTTCTAAGTCAATCAGCATTTGCTATTTTTCTGGGATCTGTTATTGGTCCAAGAGTGTCAGGGGACTTTGGTGCTCCAATCAGAATGAAGGAAACAATGTATGTCCAATGGCTGGAGAGTTATTCCCATCCACCTAGAAAAACAGTGAAAGAAAGCACCCAGCCCTGGAGGCAGTGGGTATCAGCTAGCAATTATGACAACAGCCATGGAGAGGATGGAGGGAAACAGAAAGACCCAGATCCTCTGTGGAACTGTTGAACCACTGCTAGAGCATGCTTCAAGTTCAATACCTACAAAGGTCCAGTTATGTCAGGTAAAACATATCCTTGTTTGTAAATTCAGCTGAAGTCAGTGCATATACTTTTGACTGCTAAAGAAAACCTACTTATAAGCTGAGAAAAGGAACCCACATCGCTCCCTGCCACCTGGGGTTGGAATGGCATCTTCCTGACCCCTGGGCTGATAGCTTTAATGTTTATCATTATGCTTGCGCTGATGTTTTGATAGAAGAGTGGTAAGAGGAATGTGAAGTATTGCTTGTACCCAAGTCATTATCAAAAGTGGGAAAATAAGATACAGATTAATTAAGGAGGCTGCATATTTCAAGGAAATAAGAGAAAATATTTTTCTTATCCACGACCTATGTCACTCATGTATGCCACCTGACAGGCCCCTGGAGGTATTTGAGTAGGTGGTTATTGGTCTGAAAGTTGTTAAATCGACTTCTCTCTATAAGACATGCTCAAGGTGCCTCATATAGGAGATCATTGCAATGATTAGGGGCCCACCCTCAGTGCTTGCAGTCTCTTAGTGAGATTTACTAAGTTGTTCCATAGGAGACACACTTAGGGCCACCAAAGGTATCCTGGTGACTATACGGCAATGGCACAGGGTCACCCTGACTCACCCACAGCAAGAGTCACTCTGCAATAACCCTGCTCGCCCATGAGGAGAGACTTCATTGTCCAACTTCTACACAAGTCCCTCCTTCTAAAAGATGTACTCTCTGAGACTCGGCGGAAACATATTTAAAGCATTACAAGCAAATTAAAACACAATCAATCATAAATTTTCCTTC
>AAPY01531241.1:10000-16524 GCA_000181375.1 Tupaia belangeri
TCGCTTTAAAAAAAAAAAAGAATATTACTTTTCTTGCAAATATTTCTGTAGGTTGCTTCCCCTGTTCCGTTTGTTGGGAAAGTTCTCTAGTTTTCTGGAGGTTATAATTAGAGATAATTTGGCCTCTCTCATAATATTTTGATTCTGAGAATGATTCGTTTGGAAAGAATCTTAAACCTCATCGCATCCTGACAAGAGTTTGTAGAAGGCACAAATATCATGTGGTGGGCATTATGTAAAGTAATAATAATAATAATAATGCAACCTTTGGAGCAGGGTAGGGGTGAGCTGCAAACAAGTTTCAGAACAAAAGCTAGAAAAACTGATTCTGAGAAATCTGAACTCCGATAAACCAGAGGAGACACAGATCGGAAAAAGAAGGATGCTGGAGGCAAGTCAGGAAAGAGCCCCCCACTTCCCAAATCGCCCCTCTGCTTGCCTTTCAGGTTTGTGATCCTCCAGGCGAGGAGGACGAGTTTGGGAAGCGACGCTAATAACGTGAGATGGGATTCTAATCCTCATCACCAGAATTGCAGACAAAGGGCTAATTATCAAGACTCATAAATAGACACTTAAAATGTTGAACATGAAACTTGTTCATTATACACGGATTCTGCTTTTGGCGAGTGCTGGAACAGAATCACCGAGGGGGCCAAGACTGGCAGGGCCAGGGTCTGCCGCCAGGCTGGCAGGCACCTCGGGGCTGGAGCCAAGACTCGTGTGGGGTGGGTTTTCCCAGTCCTCACAACAAGGCAGGATCAGAGGCAGCTCTCCAGCCTGCCTGGCCCCTCGCTTCCAGAAATCGCTTCCCACTGAGTGGGACTCAGGCGAGGTGACTGCACAGATCATGCAGGACTGTAAATGGGTCTTTGCCAGGGTTCTGGACACAACCCATGTATGGAAATTGCCGACAAAAGAAATTAAGAGCAAGGACGCTGTGATTAGGCTAATGCATTGATCAAGTCAGACCCTCTCTGTTTCACTGCCAGCGTGCCCCATATAAAAGCGTCATTAAAGAAACTCCGCCGTCTCTCCTACTAATGGTCTGCGATTTGCGCATGCCCCAGTGATTGACAAGTGATGCCAGGGCTGCCTGTGTTGTCTTAAAAAAGCCACATCAGATCAGCAGAAGCTTAAAGCAAGGCATAAATTATAGATACACGTCTGTTTCTTTGATGATGTGAGACTCGTAGGTGCATTTCTCTTCCATCACACAAAGAATTGCACTTTCAGGAGGCCTTTTCACTCTGTCATAACATATTTGAAAAAACAACAGAAAAAACATAAACCCTTTCCCCCAATTTCCTTCCTTCCTTCCTTTCTCTCTTATCCTTAAAACAAAATATTTTCAACCAACAGCCTGCTTCAAAGGCAGCCTGGAAGTTTTCCACTTTGGAGAAATTAATTAAACATAAAATAAGTGTTTAAATACAAAGTTCAATGCAGCAAGGATTATTGCATCGCGGCTGTATCTATCTGTCAACCTCGCTAACTGTTTCGCTGCCTGTTGGAGGCAGGGTTACTGAATTGGAATATTCTCAGCATCTTGGTCGTTCAAAAACAAAGACGTTGGAAAGTATTAACAGAGGCATTCCTTGCTTCGTAAATTTTATTGTCAGCTGGCGATACAATTTCCTTATTACAAAGTTCTAGAAGTCTTTCTTGGAAATATTTAAGGGGTAGTGTGGGAAAAGAGAGGAGATGCATTAAAATTTGTGGCTAGGGTATAGGAAGGGGTGGTTAAAAATCAAGAGAGGAGAAATCTCTTATCTCCTCCTTACCAGTCGGCCACACCACAAATTTTTCTAAGTTCTTCTTTTGATCACGAGTACTGCCCTCACTTGAGCTTCAAAACAATCTTTTTCTTATCCGCAGATTCACAGTCAAAGATTCTGGCATCCCGTTTGGAAGCTCATCCAGTCCTGCCTCTGAAAAGAAGAGAGCCCCCCACCCCATGGAGAGGACCCTCAATGGGAAGTCAGCCCATGCTTCTCGAGACAGTCCGTGAGTGACATTTCAAAAGGAAGACAACATTTGCAAGGTTACTAATTCTGAGTTCCTTTTAGATTAAAACAGAAATTCAGTTTCTGCCAGGGCCGAATTGAATTCTGTAGAATTAGCTCATAGGCTGTACTTGGAAAATACTCATCGTGTATCACTTTTCTTAGAGATAAGACATTTCCCTTTCCCCCAAGGTGCCAGGATCTCTAAGTTGACATAATTCTGCACAAATCACTCTGGTGGTGTAACTTAGAGTGTCCCAATCCCCTTTGGACCCTGGCCTCTGTAACTGGGCCATCACTCACTTAGTTTCACCTTATCTTTAAATAAATGTAACCAGAAGGGACTTGTTCAGCTCGCCACCTCTTGAGTGATGTGAATTATTTATATGGTCTTCATACGCATTCGTTAAGCCGCACACAGCCAAGTGGAGAGGAGCTGTTTGTCTCTTGTTCAGCCAGAAGGGTAAGACCACAAGGTCGGGGTGAATAGCAAGAACATCGGGAAGGTCTTCCCTGGCTTGGTCATGAAGAACAGGGATCATCTGAGGTTGTCGTCTTCATCAGGCCCTAGGCAGCTGAGCTTCAGAGGAAGCTACTGAGTCTCCCGGTTCCCAGGAGAGGGATGTAAATCCCAGGCCCCAGCCCACAACTCTCTGGCCCATAGCAATAAGCCTTGCAGTATAGGCTCTGAAATGTGGGTCTCATTGGGTTACCAGAAAACATAGGGCTAAAGAAAGGAGAGACAGAAAAGGCTGCAGCTTTTATAGGGAAATCTAGAACGATCCCTAAGACAAATTGGGTATTCTGATTAGTAAAGGTTTACCACCGGGTGCTTGGACTGGAATGAGACTGGGAGTTCGGAGGGCTCGTCTCAACCTTCTCTGGACTTCGTTTGTTCAATGAGGATAATGTTGTCCATCGCATACATTGGCATGAACAAGAAATGGGATAATCCACGCAACAGTCCTTTCTGAGCTCTGAGATGCTACGTCAGTGTCAGTTACACCCTGATGTCACTGAGTGGCTAATTTGAAACAATAGAATTAAGGAACTATCTTCTCTCCTCTAACTTTTGCTCGAGCATATGAATTATCCCGTGGGAATCCAGAAGGCATCTCTACTCCTCAAGCTCTTCGCTTTCACTTTGGGGAGTAGCTGTGGCCGTGTAAACTCCCTAGGTATTCGGAATTTGTTTGGGCTTCTGGCTTACTAAGAACGTTTCTGTTTCAGGGCCAACAGGTGAGATGGTAGTTAAGGCCCTGGATCTCACATGGCCAACTGCTCAGTTCAAATCCCAGACCTGGCGGCACATCAGGCACATGCATGACCAAACTCCCAAAAGGAGAATGAAAGAGAAGAGGTTGTGGTGTGGCCATATCTCCAGGGAGGTGATTTATCTCTCTTTCTCTCTCTCTACCTCTGGTGAGTGCACATCACATGCTCTATAGCAAAACAAACAAACAAACAAAACAAAACAAAAACCTCTAAAAAGAAAAATTTCCCTCTTCACATGAGTAGGACCTTGGAATATTCAACCTGGACCAGAAGCTGCAGGAATTATCTAGTCTAGATTTGAACCCCAAAGTCCTGGGTGTTCAAATTACTTGTGTCTGGTGGCTATAGGGTGGGGTTAGGTGAAGCCCAGGGCTCTGGGGCTCCTACTTTAGTTCACCTGCTAGGTTTTGAAAGACTGCTTCTGACCAAAGTTTTCATGGCTAAAACAACTTCGAAAAATCTCAAGATAGTCTAAATTATGTGGAGGAAAACTAAGGCTTAGAGACAAAGAATTTGCAAAGGATTTGCTATGAGTTGAATGTCTCCCCAAAACTCATGTGTTGAGGTTTGGTGCTGACGAGATAAAGAGGGTGAAAACTCAATCCACTATGGTGTTGAAAGGTGGAAGCTTTGGGGGAAGATTAGGATTAAAGACATCAGGATGGGGCTCCCATGACTGACTCCTAGTGGGTTTATAAGGAGAAAGACAAGAACAGAGACACCTGGATACAGACATTCACTTTATTGCCCTCCGACGTGTTGAGATGCAGCAAAAGACCGTCATAAGATGTGGTTCCTGGACCTTGGACCTCAGACCTTCTAACCATAAGCAGAATAAACCTCTATTCTTTTAAATGACTCAAACTCAGGTTTGTGTTTTTTTTTTTTTTTCCATTGTTAACAACAGGCTCCACCAGAACAGGGATCTCTGTGAATTAGAGTATAGACTTTCAGATTTTCCCACTAGGGCTCAGTCCATGGCCTTGACCTTCCTTCAGCAGCCTTTGTATTCCAAAGGTCAAATGGTCTGGGGAAACAGGAGAGAGCTCTGCAGGTGAGACGGGAGGCCTGGCCTGGGGAAGTTGCTGAGGAGAGGATATGTCTATTTCCTGGGGGTGAAATAAAATGTGTTCTCTGAGATCTTACATCTGCTGTAGCACACTTCTAGAGACATGGGTATTTGGGATACTGCCATCCTAGTGAGGCGGGGACACTGGGCTCATTGACTCTGCCCTAAAAAAATCATTTCCTTGATTATATCAGAATCCCCTACCCCATGAGCTGACCTGGCCCTGAGACCTGGTGTTCCACAACATTCTCTCAAAATTAACAGAAAGATTCCAAGATATTCTAACAACTCATTGATAGGAGCAAATACTTTGGAGCTCTACTGACATTTGCTTCCTTGTCACTGTAAGGGAAACCTCTCCATATGAGACATTTCAAACCTACCTGTTTACAAGAGTCAAGCAGGTGAGTGAGTGAGGTGACCTAAGCATGAACTGGTGAAGGACATGTTAAATAAAGAAGGTATTCACCATTACCCTGCTGTGACCGTAGCCTTCTCCCAAGACCTCATCTTTCTATGAGGAGCCAATTTCCAACTTTCTATATGACATCCTCAGAATTTCAAACATGCTCTATTTAAAACACCTCAGGAACACTACACAGGTCAAACAAAAGTCACCAGAAGGTCACATCCTACCCAGATGCCACTGGTTTGCCACTTGTTTTTGATTTTACAGTTTTTGAATAGTAACACTCTATTTAGTTTTATGTTTTATTCTCACTTTCAGATAAAGCAACCAGCTTGTCCTAGTTCATCCAGAAGTTTCCCAGCTTTAGCAGTAAAAGCTGTGTGTCCTGGAAACTCCTCAATCTGAGGCAGCTCTTGCCTGAGAGAGGCAGTTCTGTCAGTTGCTTCTGAGAGGTGATGACTCAGCAAAAGGTATTAAAGCATTTGTGGAATCAGTCAGAATCCAGATTGAAATCCTCTCTCTGATACTTAACCACCTGAGGCATTGGGCATGCTCTCCACCTCTCAGAGGCCCAAGTTTCCTCATAAGGAAAATGAAATATTAATACCATCTACTTCTTTTTTTGAGAGAGAGAGAGAGAGAGAGAGAGAGAGAGAGAGATTTGCTATAGGGTATGTGCACTTGCCAAAGGGACAAAGAGAGAAACAGAAAGGGAGAGGTCACTCCCAGGGGGATGGCCACGCCACAATCCCTTCTCCTCCATCTCTTCTTGGGATTTTGGGCATGCACGTACATGCGTCCAGCATGTGTTTTAAGCTACTGGGTCTGGGATGAGAACCACAGTGGACTATATGGAACTCCAGTGACATAACCATTACGCCATCTGCTGGTCCCAATAGCATCTACTTCAAGAGTTGTGAGTGTCTGAGAAGCTGAACAGGAAGTGACAGGCCCAGTAAAGACAGTTATAATTACTGGGTGAGTGCTGGTGGTTTGAGTATGTTGGGCCTGATACCTACCAACCTTTGCCTCTGCTGACCAGAAGCTTCACACCTCCCATGCTGTCCCCACATAGGTGCCTGCCAATCTTCTCTTTGGTCACTTCACTATGCCCATTGAGTTTTAGAGATCAGACTGTCTGTGTTAAGGGAATAGGATGCACCTGCACATGAGCCCCTCCGAAAGGCTTCGCTCAACACAAAGACTATGGTCCCACATATACTTGGCAGTTTGAGTTGTTGCAATCTGTATCTGCAGGTGCTGATGCGAGGGAAGGAAGGCCTGCTTGTACCTCTTTTTTGCTCCTTCAGACCTTCAAAGAGATAGAGGCTGGTCATCAAATCCAGCTAGAAGCATGGGCCTTCTAAACTGGTAAACTGTTGAGATAAACTGAAGTTTTGGGAAATTTCTCCTGCAGCTTCCTATAGGGTTACCATGAATACTATATCTTAGATTATTTGCATTATAAACTGGGCAAAGCAAAGCAAAAGACTACTATGTATTTATATAAGAAAAAGGGACCAGCAAGTGGCATAGTGGTTAAATCACTGGACTCCCATATGGCTCACTGTGGCTTAAGCCCTGGACCTGGTGGCTTGAAAATAATGTGCATGTATACCCAAAATCCTGAGAGGAGAATGGAGGAGAAATGATTGCAGCATGGCCTTATCCCCTGGAAGGTGATTTTTCACTTCCTTCTCTCTATCTCTCTCTCTCTACATTGTCGTGATGAGCGCATATACTCTATGGAAAAAAAATAATTAAAAAG
>AAPY01531265.1:0-14553 GCA_000181375.1 Tupaia belangeri
GCCATGTGCACACATTACTTTGACAAAAGTAAAAGTTAAAAACAAAAGAAGCCAGTATGGTGGTTAAGGCACTGGAATAGACATGATCTGGCTATGGTTCGACTCTCAGACCTGGTGGCTTGAAAAATCATACTGGGCAAGTGTGCATGCCCAAAATCCCAAAAGGAGAATGAAGAAGGGACTGTTGCATGGCCACCCCCTAAGGGATGATTTCTCCCGTTCTCTCTGTCTGACTATCTCTCGTAAGTGCACAAGGCCCTATAGCAAAAAATAAATAAGACCACAATGTGAAGCAAGCACAGCAAAAACTGTTAAGCTGGTGGGTATTCTGGCATTTCATGTCACTCTATTATTTTTGAAATAATTCCCTTTTTTTCCCAAGTTCCTTTGTCAGTTCAGAAATTCAATTAATTTGTTATTCAATACAATTAATTGTCCCTGTTATGTGGGGAGAAAGATATTTAAGTACACTAAAATAGTGTTCCTTGTGTTAAAGGAACAAAAAACTGGTTTCTACAGTTTAAAAATAAACCAAATTATTTTTCTTTCAGAGAAGGTTCTTTGATTTTCAAACTCAAACACTTAACAGTATTTTTTGGTGGGTTTTTTTTTTTTTTTTTGGAGAGGTTTTTGCTATAGGGCGTGTGTACTCGCCAGACAGACAAAGACAGAGAGACAGAAACCAAGAAATCACCCCCTAGGGAGGATGGCCACACCGCAGTCCCTTCTTCTCATTCTCTTCTCGGAATCTTGGGCACGCACACACACATACCTGGTGTGAGTTTAAGACACCGGGTCCAAGACTTGGGACCAGCAGTTGGAGTAAAGGCTATATGGTTATGTCACTGGACTTCCATGTTTCCATGTAGCTGATTGTGGTTTGAGTCCTAGACCTGGTGGGAGTTCAGCAATATAGTGATTTCTCCATCTGCTGGTCCCAGCGGTGTTTTTTTTTTTTTTCCCCAACAGTATTTTTATAAATACCTTCACAAGAAATTTTGTTAGATGTATCAAAAAAAAAATCTTTGAATACATAAACTAACACTTGAGGGGATAAGTAGACTTTAGAATACTATGTATTAAGTATGAGCCCATTTATGTAAAACATTTAAAAAAAAAAGACCAACTTCTCCATACAAGTGTACATATACAATTATGCCTTAAAATGCATGCACAAAGGTCTGTGCGAATGTATACTGATTACTGGTACGTAAAATGGGACTGGGGATAGAAAGAATCTACAGTTATTTTCACTTGCTTTTTTGTTCTTAAATTGTGAGAGGGCATGTGTGCTCAGCAGAGACAGACAGAGAACGAGAGGGGACGCACTCCCCAGTGGGGCCAGCTCATACCACAGTCCCTTCTCCTCCACTTACCCATCTTGTCAGGATTCAGGACAAGCACGCATGGACATGGACACCGGATGTGTTTTTCAAGCTGCCAGGGCTGGGATCTGAACTGCTGTTGACCATGTGGGACCCAGCTCCCTAACACTAGGTCACAGACAAGTTGTTAAGTGTTTTGGTGGATAATATGGACCGGACCATAAGAACGTCAAATGGCGGAAAGCTACGCAGGTGAAAACAAGTCCCTCTCCCACTGCTGTCCCTAGTGCTCCTCCCCAAAGGCAGCCCCCTTCCGCCTGCTGCCTTTCAGCACTGTTCCAATACATGGAAATAAATGTTTACAGACAATGCTCACTTTATAAAACATAAATGCTACCCCACTGGCTCAGGATCGCCACCCCTTTCTCAGTTCCTTCTTAGCCTCTGACTCAGAAACAACTACCTGCATGCCCACTTTACCTCCAGTCGGCCTTGCTGGGTTTTATAGACCACCTGGGGATTCTCCTGCAGTATGCTGCCATAGAGCTCCCAGAAGTGGGCTACGTTGGGCTTCGCAATATTCCACACTTCCGTCTTTTCCTCTCCAATGACCATCCAAAAGTTGCCTATAGACAGAACAAACAGAAAAACCAATCTCCACGGAGGACCCGCACTTTGACCTATGAACAGCAGTCCCCAAAATGCTACTGCACTGGTTCAATCTTGCAGGACTCCTTCATCAGAACACTTCTGAGGGCTCCTTTGGGGCGCCTGTGACTGAGCCACCGAGAACCGGGTGACTCCACATTGTGCCAAGTCTTGGAGTCAGTCTTGGAAAACCAGTCTCTACATCTGTCTCTCACTTCCCTCACAGTGAGCGCTACAGAGCCAGCCTTTTACCCCTCCCACCACAGACCAGGCCCAGTGCCTAACTACTGGGTAGTCAGAAAGGCCATAACATACTTCTTCTATACAAAAATTATGCAAAAAGGCATCACAACTTTTCTGACAAACCAATAATGAAAGTACGACTTTGCTGAGTCTTTACAGATACCAGGCTGGGGAGACAGGGAGGGGAAAGAAGTCACCAGCCCCCTCCCTAGGACCAGCTAAGAGGATCTGATCAGCTCAAGCTTTGCAAAGCCACACCTAGACCCTCGCTGTTCCTATCCTGGACCTCCACTTCGCTTCAGCTACCTTGTTAATCATGACTTATCTCTAAGCCCCCTGCACAGAACTGGACCCAGTCATCCTGCCCTGCATGCCCAGAACAGAACTGTCCCCTACACAGACTGCCCCCCGATACTGCTGGGTCTCCTTGTGATCCTGTCCAAAGGCAATGGCCAGGCCTCCTCATGCTTCTGCCCAGGACAATGAATAGCTTACCTTTGTTTAGATGTACCTCACACTGACTCTCCCCTATGTCAGCACTGGAGACCTTGTATCTGTCCAGTACAGTGGAGACGGCTATGGACTCTGGTCCACTCTCTCCACTGTGTGGGTCTCAGCTGAAATAAATTCCATTCTTATTCACCAACTCATCTCTGTCAAAAACTGAGTGGTATGAACCTGATTTCTGATCTCCCTGAACTAGTATCTCTGCCTGTTCCAGCGTCACTTCATGGATATGATTAATCTTATTACATCTGATCATTGCAAGAGCAATGAGGGCTAACAGTCCCAGTAAGAAGTCAGTAGCCTCTGTGGCACAGTCAGTAGCCTGTTGGGTTATGGAGCTGGAAGTCACATGGTGACTGTGGTTCAAATCCCCACCACCTAAAAACACACTGTGCATATGTACGAGCCCAGGATCCCAGCAGGCTAACCTTGGAAGAAGGGGATCAAAATGTGATGTGCCTTTCTCTCATGCATGGGTATGCTCTATTATAATTTCTTTTAATTAATAAATGTATCATTTTTTTCCTTTTCCCCCTTTTTTCTTTCCTTTCCTTTCCTTTTTTTTTTTTTTTTAAGGTTTGTACGCTCGCTGGAGAAAGAGAGAGGGAAAGTGAGCAATCACCCCATAGGAGGGACAGCCAAGCTGCAATCCCTTCTCCTCTAGTCTCCTTCAGGGATTTTGGGCACACATGCACACCACAGGATTTTCAAGCCATCAGGTCCAGGAACTAAACAATAGTCAACCATGTGGGAATCTGGCACCTTAACCACTATATTATCTGCTGACCCCATGTTAATTTAAAAAACAAAAAAAGAGGGACCAGCAGATGGTGTAGTAGTTACATTACTGGACTCCCACATGGCCGACTGTGGTTCAAGTCCCAAACCCTGTGGCTTCAAACTCATGCTGGGCATGTGTGAGTGCGAGCCTGGAGGAGAACGGAGAAGGGACTGTGGTGTGGCCATTCGCCCAGGGGGGTGATTTCCTGCTGTCCTTCTGGGGAGCACAAGTGCCCTATAGCAAAAACCTCTCCAATAAAAAAGAAAAAAGAGGAGGTTTATAATCAAGATGAAATGGAAAGCAGACATGACTTCAAAACTTGCAAGTGGTTGGTTAAGGTGCTGGACTCCCATGTGATCGACTGCAGTCTGAGTTCCAGACCTGGCAGCTTGAAACTCACGCCAGGTGCGTGTGTGCATCTGCCCAGAATCCTGAAAGGAGAATGGAGAAGAAAGGACTGTAGGGTGGCCATCCCCTTGGGGTGGGGGTGGGAGGTAAATTCTTGCTTTCTGTCTCTCTTGTCTCTCCAGTAAGCACACATGGTCTATAGCAAAAATCTCTCAAAAAAGAGTTCCAACTGGTGAAAAACGACTATTACATTTGCCTACGGGATGAAGTAAGCTGCAAAATCAACAATTCCGAGGGACAAAGAGTCCACTTTGAAACAAATGCTAGGGTATCGCCTGTGTCATTGACAACGGCAAGGATAAAGATGAGATGGGAACACCTGAGGCAATGCCTAATGAGGCAAATTCAAAACCGGCTGGACACCGCATAAGGCCCTCCTGGGTTACACTGGTGAGAGCAACATGGCCAAAACCTCTGGGGTGCAGACAAGTCCTCTGGGTAGTTGGGATGGCAAGTGTAGGCAGTCATCCCCGCTGCTGAAGAATCCCCTGGGACCAGGATGACGATGTAATTTATCACCCACACTAAGTCAGCTCTGAGTGAAGGGAGCGATGAGTAATTACACCAGGACAAGTAAAAATTGGGCAGGCCATGGCATGGGGTCACCCTTGCCAATTTCTTTTCTCTAAAGGGAGTAAGAGGTCATAGAGATCATTACCGTCCATGTCAGATCTTCCTAGGGCAAATTTTCTGCTTATTTTATAGAAAATGAAAACACAAAGATGTTAATAGCATGTACTTCAGAAAGGAGTTAAATATCTAGGTTTCTAAGCCAGCTCTGTGGCCTGGTGGTCAAAGCAGTCAGATCTCACATGGCTGGCCACATGGTTTGAGTTCCAGGCCTGGAGGCTCGAGAAACATGCCAGGCACAAATACATGCGTGCCCAAAATCCTGAAAGGGAGAAATGGAGAAGGGATTATGGCATGTCTGTTCCCCATTGGGGATCTCTCTTCAATGAGTACCCATGCCCTCTGATAATTAAAAAAGATTATAGGGACCAGCAGATGATGTAATGGTTATATTGCTGGACTTCTACATAGTTGACTATAGTTCAAGTCCTGGCCCTGGAGGCTTAAAACTCACTCCAGGCATGTGTGTATGTGTACCCAGTACCAGAAGAGAATGGAGCAGAAGGACTGTGGTATGGTCATCCTCCCTAGGGGGTGATTTCTTGCTTTCTGTCTCTCTGGCAAGTGCATGCACCTTATAGCAACAATTTCAATTTTAAAAAAAAGTTACAATAATACACAGCAAGATAGAGAACGATCATTTCCAGTTTACAGATGAGGAGGCTGAGGTGCAAAGATATCTGCCCAAGGTCCCACCGTCCCTCACTATCAGGGCAGTGACCTTTTAGGGGACTACTGTGCTCTACTTTAAATTTTCCTCTCCTTACCTCACTCTGAAATGCTGCCACATCCCTCCAAGCATTTGAAATAGATTCCTGGAAAGCACTGACATGATAACTCAACACAGTGAACAGAGAGGTGGCTGAGGTAACTTCCCATTGTGCACACCCCGGGGCTTTTATTGAGAGCCCATAGATGGACTTTTTGAGAGGTGGCCCAGAAGTGAAAGATCAGTTCTATCGTCATTGAGTTCTATGTATCTGTGTCATTCCTTCTCCCTGTGTATGGTCTACAAACACAAAGCACTTCCATTTTAGATGGCAGCTTTCTGAGAGAAGGGAGTACTTCACTCAAAGGTAGAAACAAACAACGAAACTCTCCCCGACAGCACCTGCACGCCACGATCCAAGGACCACCAAACACGCTAGACTCAGAACAGCCCAGGGCTCGTCCCTCTGCACATCCCAGCTCCTTGTCACTGCCAGCGCACGGGAGGCACATGAATAAAGAAACAGCCGCTGAACTAGATTTCTCCAGCTGGGAACTGGCTCGGCCACGAGTACAGTAGCAAGCGGGCCGATTACTGTTTCTTCAGAACAAAACGAACCAAACTGTGGATCCAGCATAAGCCGGTATCTGGCTGTGAGAACCAGTCTTCCTTACCTTCAGAGATCTGCCTGCGACAAAACACAGGGACTGAGAGAAACTGACTGCTGACTTGCGCTTCATGCCTCTGATGCTGCTACCTCTTAACTCCAGGATGACACGAAAGGCCATCTGAAGGGCCGTTTCTCTTTGACCTGGAAATGAGCCACACTCGCGCTTGGAAACCACCTGTGGTTGGCCGCTCTGTGATGCAGGCATGCCACCAGCAGCCAGGGACTTCGCGTGAGTGGGGGATGCCAGGGCCACTGCAACACAATGGCAAGACCCTGGCTTTCAAGTCCACCAGTGTCCCAGAGTGAAGTGGGTCAAATTACTTAACCTTTCGGAGGCAGATTCCCTCCCTGTAAAATGGCTTCACCATCCTACTACCATGGCAGGTCACTTTCAGATTTAAACGAGCTAACGTGTCAGAGAAAGGGTAGGCTTTTGCAGCAGTCCAGCAGGTCTCAGCTGTGTCCTAGTGGGATGGGCAAAGGACAGAGGGGAGAGGAAGCCTTGCAACGTTGAAGCCAACTTTCCCCTTTTAAACTGATCACGATAGTACTGTCATTTAAGTTCAACAAATATTTTGGGGGCTACTAAGTACAGTAACTAGGGTAGACGTTGACGAAACAAAGGTATGAACAGAAAACGACACAAGAGAGATCATTTCAGCACAGGTTCTGATGTGGCAGTGCTGAAGGACTGCGACCCAAATCTGTTATTGATGCCACAAGTTTTGTTTGTTTTACTTTTTGCCATAGAGCACGTGCACTCACCAGAGGGAGACCAAGAGAGAGAAAGTGAGAAATTATCCCCAGCGGGAAGGGCCACTGCAATCTTTATTTATTTATTTCTTTTGAGAGTTTTTTGCTATAGGATGTGTGCACTCGCCAGAAAGACAGAGAAACAAAGTGAGAAATCACCCCCCAGGGGGGATGGTCACACCACAATCCCTTCTCCTCCATTCTCCTCTCGGGATCTTGGGCGCGCGTGTGCGCGCACACACACACACACACACACACACACACACAATACACGCCCAGTGTGACTTTAAGCCACTGGGTCCAAGACTCGAGCCGCGGTCAACTACATGGGAGTGCAGCAACATCACCATTACGCTAACTGCTGGCCCCCACACTGCAATCTTTACTCCTCCATTCTTCTTTCAGAATTTTGAGCATGCACACACATGCACCCAGCGTGATTTTCAAGCTACCAGGTCCGGGACTCGAACCACAGTATATCATGTGGGACTCCAGCACCTTAAGCACCATGCCACTTGCCAGCCCGATAATATTCATTTTTTGAGGGCTGGTAGGTGACATGGTTAAAGTGCTGGATTCCTACATTGCCAATCATTGTTCAAATCCTGGACCTGGTGGCTTGCCTTCTCGCTTTCTCTCTCCAGTCAAATTTAAAAAGTAATACTAATAAAGTTGAACAGAGAATTATTTAAAATGAAAACAATTTTGAGCTATAACTGACATACCATATAATTTATACACTTAAAATGTTTTTAGATGGGGTTGGCAGGTGGCATGGTGGTTAAGGGCGCTGGATTCCCACATGGCCAACCTCAGTTTGAGTCCGAGCTCTAGCGGCTTACTGTCTCACTTTCCCTCTCTTTCTCACTCTGTTCCCTCTCTGGTTAAATTTTAAAAAAATAAAATAAAGATAATTCTTTGAAAAAATGTTTTATTAAGATATTTATGGAGTTGTACAACCGTCTCCACAATCTAATCTTACCACGTTTGGCCTCCCCATAGGAAACCCTGTACCCACAAGCAGTCACTCCCCTCTCCCTTCACCTCTCCACCCCTAGCTCTGGGCAAGGACTAACTTACTCTCAGTCTCTACAGCTCTGCCTATCCTGAATATGCCGTACACACGGACTAGTAGGTGGTCTTCCGTGACCTTGGGAAATTTTATTTTTAAGTATAGCAAAGTGTGGAGTTTATTAAAGGAGAGGGAAGGACAAACAAAACTCATGAGAAGGGAGGGGTCCAGAAAAACGGGCATCCCAGTAGAACTGTTTCAGAGGCCCCTCATGTTGGAGCACACGTCATCACTACTTCATTCCTGCCCACAGCTACAGAAGTCCTCGTGGGAGGGATGCACCGATATTACTCCGCCTCTCCTAGGTGGCAGACACAGACTGCTTCCACTCTGGGGCTACTTCCTGTGGACACTGCTGCAATGAACACTGCATCTGGGTTCTGTGTGGACATGCTTTCATTTCTCTAACAGTGCAATTGCTGGGTCACATGTTATCTCTGTGTGATAGCTTGAGGAACTGCCAAACTATTCTACTGTTCTTTTTTTTTTTTTTAAGAGAGATTTTTGCTACAGGGTGTGTGTGTTTGCCAGAGAGACGAAAGCGAGAAACTACCCCCTGTGGGGATGGCCATGATGCAATCCCTTCTCCGTTATTCTCAGGATTTTGGGCACGCACACACATCTGGTTTGAGTTTTAAGCCACTGGGTCCAGGACTTGAACTGTGGGAGTTCAGTGGCAAAACCATAATGCCATCTGCTGGTCCCCTGCCAAACTATCTTCCAAAGCAGCTGTGTCACTCACATTCCCACCAGTAATGCAGGAGGGTTCCGATTTCTCTACGTTCTCAATGCTTGTTATCATCTATCTTTTTTTATTATAGCCAACGTAGTGGTTGCGAAGTGGTGTCTTGGTTTTGACAGACATTTTCCTAATAACGCTGAGGATTTTTCATGTGCCGGTGGGCCAACTGCACACCTTTTCTGAAGAAATAAGCTATGGGTTTTTTATCCTTTTTCTTTAGAATTATTTTATTTAACTTTATTATTATTATTATTATTATTATTATTACTATTTTCCAGTTTGATCAGAGAGACAGAGAGAGGGAAAGTGAGCCACAACATCCAGGACCCGAACTGTGGTCATCCATGTGGGAGTCCAGTGCTCTTAACCACCACACCACCTGCTGGCTTCCTTCATCCATTTGTAAACTGGGCTATTTATCTTTTTATTTCATTCTAAGAATTCTTTATATATTCCAAGGACTAATCCTTTACTACCTGTAAATATTTTCTCTCATTTTGCTAGCTGCCTCTTCACTTTTTTGACAGTATTGCTGGAAGCACAAAACTTTTCAATTTTTATACAGTTCCATTTATCTATTTTTCTCTTATGGCTTGTTGCCTAGGAAACTACTTCCTAAGCCAAAGTCGCTCTTCTCAGTATTCTGTAGTTTTAGCTCTTGCATTTAACTCTCACATGCATAATCCATTTTGAGTTAATTCTGCATAGGGTGTGAGTTAGGGGTCCAACTTCATTCTTTACAAGTGGACAAAATGATAATCCCCGCCCCCAAAAGGTTTTGCTAAAGGGTGTGTGTGCTCACCAGAAAGAGAGACAGAAAGTGAGAAATCACCCCCAGGGGGGACGGCCACACCATAATCCCTTCTCCTCCATTCTCCTCTCGGGATCTTGGACACACATGCACATGTGCCCGACGTGAGTTTAAGCCACCGGGTCTGGGATTTGAACCGTGGTCAACTACATAGGAGTCCAGCAATGTAGCCATTATGACAACTGCTGGTCCGGATAATTACTTTCAACAAAAATGATTAAGGCAGTATTTCTGGGAGTCTAATGTACCATTCAAAATGCATTCTCAAAAACATCAGCATGGCCACAGAAAGACACCACAGTGCACTAACACGTGGAAGAAATGAGACAGGGTAAATCGCTGAACGACCTGCTGATGCAAACCTGAACCACTGTTTCTTTTCTGCACATTCTGGCACACAAAGTGGATCAGGAAGGACCAATATCCCAACCATTCATCCATTTACCAGGTATTTCTTGGGTACGGCAGAATGAACACAAGAAAAAAATCCCTGCCCTCCACCGCCTAGGGTGAAATGAACACCGAAGACAAAACCAACACAACACAACGTGTCAGACTGTGAAAAGTGCTATAGAGGGGGAACCAGCAGTTAGCATAATGGCTATGTCGCTGGACTCCCACGTAGTCGACCGCAGTTCGTGTCCCGGACCCGGTGGCTTAAAACTCACACCGGGCGCATGTGCGTGCGTGCCCAAGATCCCGAGAGGAGAATGGAGGAGAAGGGATTGCGGCGTGACAATCCCCCCTGGGGGGTGATTTCTCGCTTTCTGTCTCTATATCTCTCTCTGTCTGTCTGGCGAGCGCACGCGCCCTACAGTGAAAATCTCTCCAAAAAAAAAAAAATGCTATAGAGAAAGTGAAAGTCAGGAAAGACAAAAGGGAGTGGTGGTGGGAATGGGAGTCAGGGAAGGCCTCAATGTAGAGCTAGGATTGAGGCCCCCAGGGAGTGGGAGGGCAAGCCAGCGGGGCCCTGGGGGAAAAGCATCCCAAGTGTGAGCCAGGAATACCACCACACTCTTGGTGAACAGTGAGCATAGGCTCAAGGATCAGCCTGGGTTCAAATCCTAGCTTGGCACTTATAAAACGACATGACCCAGAGCAAGTCACTCAACTTCTCTGGACTCCAGCATCCTCAAATGTAAAATGGAAGCAATAATGGTAACTAGTTTATAAGCTTCAGAGATTAAATGAGTTAAGACATGTCAAACACTTCAAACAGGGGCCAGCATTGGCATGGTGTATAAGGTACTAGACTCCCTAACCCCTTAATTTCAAATCCCGGACCTGGCGGCTAGAAAATCACACTGGATATATGTGCGTGCATTCCCAAAGTCCCAGGAGAATGAAGGAGAAGGGATGGCGGTGTGCCATTCCCTCTGGAGGGTGATTTCACACTTTCCCTCTCGCTGTCTCTGTCTCTTTGTCTCTTTCCAGCAAGTGCCCTACAGCAAAACAAAACAAAAAGAAAAAAACAAAAACAAAAAGATTTCAAACACTTCCTGACACTGAGGAAGTAACCCATAAATAGTATTAATGATGTGTATCCCTTCAGGAGTACTGAATTCTCAGAAGTTAGCAAGTGGTTACTGAATACACAGAGTTCCAGCTGAGCCTTCACCAAAGCTCGAGCATGCCTAGAGATGAGAAATGGGCTTCCAAATTCCTGAAATCACCACCTCCAATGTGTGGTTTCCTCCAAGACTCTCCCTGCGAGGTGTCAGCTGCTATAGCTGTCAGAGTCAGTCCTAACAGCTTCCACGCTGTAGGAAGAGCGTCTCCACTGGCTCTGCCCAGGACCCAGAACTGGGGCTCTTTAGTCACACTTCGGAGGTGCTGGCACCTACTGCTAGTTCTTCCCCCAAGAATCACTCGACTGGCAACGTCCTCCCTGCTTTGTCTTATTCCTAGAAGCAGCTGAGCCTGTGTTTAGACAATCTGGCACTGAAAGAAACCCATCCTCTCTCTTGCACAAGAGTGCCTGAAGGGGTGTTCAGGACCTTAAAGGGCCAGATGAGCTGGGGCAGTCAAATTTCAATCCAGCTGCTCAATGTAAGCTGCCAATCTTGACAGAATCATTTCGACATGCAACCAGTTTTATCATCCTCATAGCTGATGATATAATTCCACTTTGGAGAACATATCCAAGGAAGTCAGTGCCCCGCTTTGGTCTTCCTGTTACCAATGTAATCTGCAGGGATTCACTGCAGGCCATGGGGCCATTAACAAAACACTGACAAGCGAGTTACGCGTCTGTCGGCCACTGAATAAGCACTGACTGTCAGAGATAAGATGCTGGGGGCTTCTATACATATCACCTTATCGAAACTTCTTTGTAAGAGTAATTTCTAGGTGCTCAGGAAGGCTCAGGCTCCCTCAGAAAGCTGGTATTTAAGCTGGTGTAATGGTAGGTGGCAGCAGGCCCACCACCTACTCGATAAGTGACCTCTTTGGGCTGCGGTTTTATCATCTGGAAAATGGAGCAATCAACAGCACCCAAATCAAAAGGTGGTTGTGAAGATAACACGAGTTATCACATCCCAAGTATTGGGAGTAGTTCCCGACACCGAGTAATAAATGTGACCTCCTCCTGCCGTAAGCCACAGGCTCCAGTCACATCAACTGTTTCTTCCCCGAACAAGCCACGTTCTCTCACACCTGCTTCCCTTTTTTGCATTTTTTTAAACATTCAGGTTTGTTTATCTATTTAATTTAGTTGCCACAGGGCCTGTGCATGCCGTCTGGCCAGATATGGAGAGGGAGAGAGCAGCCCACAGTGGGGAATGGTCTCGCCACAAGCCCTCGTTCTCCATTTCTCCATCCCCCAGGGACTCTGGGCACACAAGCCCAAGTGCCCAGTGTGTTTTCCAAACTGCTGGGGATAAGATTTAAACTATGTAGTCAGCCGTGCGGGACCTGGATCCTGTAACCATCAGGCCATGGGGTCATTTTTATACACATTTTTTTTTTTTGGAGAGGTTTTTAATATAGGGCGCATGCACTCACCAGACAGACAGAGACAGAGAGACAGAAAGTGAGAAATCACCCCCCGGGGGGATGGCCATGCCACAGTCCCTGCTCCTCCATTCTCCTCTTGGGATCTTGGGCATGCATGCACATGTGCCCGACATGAATTTAAGCCACCGGGTCCGGGACTCACACTACGGTCTACTACATGGGAGTCCAGTGACATAGCCATTACGCCAACTGCTGGTCCCCACACACGTTGGTTTTAAGTCTACCACAGCCTTATTTTGACTATATAAGTCTACTAAGACGAAGGTCCTTGGAGCTGAAATTCTATCTTCGGTTCTTTAGGGCACAGGATGCTTATTTACTTAATAAATGTTAAACCAGAAACATTACCTAAATTTAATCGTTTTTGTTTTTCTTTGGGAGAGAGAGAGAGAGAGAGAGGCGGCACCCCCAACATGAGTTGGTGCTGTAGTTCCACCCCCAGCCTCAGTCAGCCCCAGATGACGAGCACATGCCTGCCCCGGGCACTCAGGGAGATCTCAACACGGACCCAGCACCTCCTACAGCCTCGGCCTCACGGAGCAACCCTTGGACTGCCGTGCCAGCACACGCTCCACAACCAATCATGTTACTAGCTGGGGCTTACCTACAAAGTGCAAGGCGGCCCATCAAAGTGCACTGGGCTTTCTTTTTGTTCGCTTCAATGCTGACTCCGAAGAGTTCCTGAAAGTTTAGCAAGCTCTCCTCCTGGTTTGCAGACTCTCTTTCCCACCTAGGCCTTTCTCACACCTCATCTGCAATAATGCGGACATGAATACTGACCCTGGGGCGGGCAAAGTAGTCCTTAAATCCTATATGACACCTAAGAGGCTATTATTCCACTAGTAATACTGACAGAGCTTGCCTCTGCCGTGAATTACAAGCAAGGACTTGCCCAATAATGTGGAGAGAGAGTTTCCTTTTTCTTCTTTTTAGAGAGAGATTTCTGCTATAGGGAACATGCACTTGCCAGAGAGAGAGAGACAGACAGAAAGTGAGAAATCACCCTCCAGGGGGAATAGCCATGCCACAATCCCTTCTTCATTCTCCTCTTGGGATTTTGGGTACGCACACACATGCACCCAGGGTGAGTTTTAAGCCACTGGGTTCAGGACTTGAACTGTAGTTGACTACGTGGGAGTTCAGCAACGTAACCATTACACCACCTGCTGGTCCAGAGAGACAATTTTCTTTGTCCCTTGCCTCCTGTTCCCCTCCAGAAGAAACACCGCGAAACAAGGGACCATGTATGAGGGGACTTCGAACAGTTCATGAAAAAGTGGATTTTTGATACAAAATAATTTTGAAATCTATGCATGACTTTTTTCTAATAAGTATTTCCATGAACTTAAAAATATTTTCCCCTTCTATTGCTGACAGAGTACATACACACACACGTATGTATGCATGTATGTAGAGAAAGAGAGAGAGAGAAAGAAGTACCCTGCACAGGGTCTTGTCCCACACCATGCTCTCAATCCTCCTGCCCTCAGATCATGGGCACTAATGTGTGTGCCCGGGGTGTTACAGGCTGACCAGGCTGGGGGTTCAGAACTCAGTTCCCACGTGGCCTCCAGTTTCTCCTGAGAAGCACATTACAGCTGCACCACAGAGTCGGCACCCCCACAAACTCTTTGAAGACCCTTCACATAATGTCTGAACTGGCAGTGCGGAAAATGTCCAAGTTATAAATCAAAGAATGACTGGTGGGTAGGGAATTATGGAGCATTCCAAGGGCTTGGGAGATGTGGGTGGCTTGCTGAAGGGGTAAAATCCTATCAGTTCAAGGATACTGAGCTCTCAGAGGCTGAGGAAAGGCAGGGGGAAAAGCTGTCTTTCAACACCTTGCCTAGGGCAAGTCTCTGGGGCAAGACCTACCTGCAAGGCTTCGATCCTTTCTACCCTGGCATCTAGCCTAGTTCCAACAAAAATCGGCTAAAGATCAGCAGTTTTTGAATGATAACATAAGAAAGTATGCAATTAACTTTTTTTTTTTATAGTTTTTTGTCATAGAGCATGTATGCTTGCCAGAGAGAGAGACCGAGAGGGAAAGTGAGAAATCATCCCCAAGGGGAATGGCTAAGCCACAGTCCCTTCTCCTCCATTCTCCTCTCGGAATTTTGGACACACGTACACACATGTTGTCCAGTGTGATTTTCTTTTTCCTAAGAATTATTTATTGAATTTTATTATTATCATTTTTATATTCAACCAAAGAGAGAGAGAGAAAGTGAGAAAGCAA
>AAPY01531269.1:0-15776 GCA_000181375.1 Tupaia belangeri
CCGCCCTGGTAGCACCTGGAGGGATGGCTAGAACTTGGGGTGCCCGAGGCAGGGCAGACGGCTGCTGGGGAGCGAGGGCTCCCAGCGTCTGCAAAAGGTCCCGAGGCATTCGCTCCAGAGCCAAAGGGAACAAAGAAAACCACAGGGGGCAGGACCAGCAGATGGCATAAGGGTTATGTCGCTGGACTCCCATGTAGTCGACCACAGTTCGAATCCCGGATCCAGCAACTTGAAACTCATGCTGGGGGCCTGGGGGCATGTGCATACCCAAGATCCCAGAGGAGAATGGAGGAGAAGGGACTGCGGCGTGGCCATCCCCCCTGGGGGGTGATTTCTCGCTTTCTGTCTCTCTGTCTCTCTCTATCTTTCTGGCGAGAGCATGTGCCCTATAGCAAAAACTTCTCCAATAAATAAATAAATAAATAAGAAAAACCTCTGAGAGACAGAGAAGGGAATAAGGACCTCGACACACAGCTATTTTTAAGAATTATTTTTACATTTTATTTTTATTTTTTTTTATTTTTTGGAGAGGTTTTTGCTATAGGGCGTGTGCACTCGCCAGACAGACAGAGAGAGACAGAAAGCGAGAAATCACCCCCCAGAGGGGATGGCCATGCCGCAATTCCTTCTCCTCCATTCTCCTCTCGGGATCCTGGGCATGCACGCACACACGCCCGGAGTAAGTTTAAGCCACCGGGTCCGGGACTCGAACTGCGGTCAACTATGTGGGAGTCCAGCAACATACCCATTATGCTAACTGCTGGCCCCGATTTATTATTATTTTTTAATTTGACCAGACAGAGAGAGGGAAATTGAGAAAGCAAATCGCCAGGTCCAGAACTCAAACTGGTCAGCTAAGTGGGAGTCCAGCACCTTAACCACCACACCACCTGCTGGTTTCCCAGCATCCGTTTCTTTTCTTTCTTTTCCTTTCTGAAGACAAGAGAGGATGAGTACAACCGGAGATGTAGGAGAGAGAAAATTAAGGCATTCACACATTCAGTTTTTGTAAAATAGAGGAGACTATCTCCTGGGAGGGGGGCTTTGTACATGCTCCGGTGTGGTGAGACAGCTGATAGGAAAAGGTTTGTTGGATTCCCAAGAACTGAGTAATAATATTTCCACCCAAGCAAGTTTCTGTTCAGGCAAAATCTAGGTTTAAAGTCTCGTGACTGGGGCCAGCAGGCGGTGGGATGGTTAAGAGGCGGGACCCCCACATGGCCGACTACGGTATGAATCTCGGACCCGGCAGCTTGGAAGTGACATTGGGCGCATGTGCATGGGTGTCCGAAATCTCGAGAAGAGAATGGAGAAGGAACTGCAGTGTGGCCATCCCTCCTGGGGGGCGATTTCTCACTTTCTCACTCACTGTCTTCCTCCTGCAAATGCATTCACCCTGTGACAAAACACCTAGAAAGGAGTCTTGGGATTTTGAGCAGCAATTCCTGACAGGCATTCAACCTCTTATTCAGTATTTAGACTCCCACTTCCTTAAGTTAATCCTCCCATTCAGTTAAAACACAATACTTTCAAAAATGTAAACGCAAATGGATATGCATTAACATATGCTTTGAATTATCAAGGCATAAAAGCATCCAATTAGGCCCAACCTAGAAGGCACAGTCCCAAGCCTGCTAGACTGCAGTACTGAAAGCCACATGGTAACCCAGGGTCCAGACCCCGGGCTGGCCTGAGGACATGCAGCGCAGGTGTGTAATGTGGAGGACGAGGTCCCAAGGAGTTGAAAGGGGACTGCTGCAAAACAAGACACAGTGGAGGCGAGGATGCCTCTGTCTCTGTCTCTCTCTGGTAAACATGCTACCATTAACAAACAGAAAAAAGAGGGACCGGCAAGTGGCATGTAGGAGAAGGCACTGAATCCCACATAGCCCATTGCACAGTTCAAGTCCCAGACCTGGCAGCTTGAAAAACACACCAGGCACATGTGGGTATGTGCCCAAAATCCTGAGAGGAGAATGGAATAGAAGGGATTACGGCCTGGCCATCCTACCTGGAGGGGCTGAGGAGGGATTTCTTCAGAGCCAGCCCTGGAGCCTGACGGTTGGGGAAACCAGATCCCACATGGGCCAACCATGGTTCAAGTCCCAGCCCCAGTGGCTTGAAAAGCACAGCAGGTACAGGTACACCCCACATCCTCACAGGATGGAGAAAACAAAACTGTGGTGTGACCACACTTCATTAGGGGTGCTTTCTCCTTCTCTGTCTCTCCCTGGTACACCCAGGCACCCTCTGATAATTTTTTAAAAACATTTTTTAATTTAAAAAAATAAGACACACCAAGAAGGAGACCTGAAATTCTAGCATAGTTAAAAACTAGATATGGGAGGGACCAGCAGTTGGCATAATGGCTGTCGCTGGACTCCCAAGTAATTGACCACGGTTCGAGTCCCAGACTTGGTGGCTTAAACTCACGCCAGGCACGTGTGCGTGCATGCTCAAGATCCTGAGAGGAGAATGGAGAAGGGATTGTGGCACAGCCCTCCCCCCCCGGGGGGTGATTTCTCACTTTCTGTCTGTCTTTCTGGCAAGAGCATGTGCCCTATAGGAAAAACCTCTCCAAAAACAAACAAACAAATGAGACATGGGGCTGGCAGGTGGCAGAACAGTTAGGTGCAGCACTCCCACATGCTCGACTGCAGCTGGAGTCTCAGACTCAGTGGCTTGAAACTCACACCAGGTACATGTGCATGTATGCCCGAAATCCAAAGAGGAGAATAGAGGAGAAGGGATGGAGGTACAACCATCACCCCAGGGAGTGATTTCTCACTTTCCTTCCCTCCACCTCTCTCTGTCTCTCCGGCAAGCACACATGCCCTATAGCAAAAATCACTCTCAAAAATAAATAAATACTAGATATTTATGTGTATCCAGATACAACTGGCCCACCACATCCGTGATTCTACCAAGAATAGACTGAAAAAAAATAGAATATAATTGAACAAAATACAAGTAAGAAACAATACAGGATAACTACATAGCATTCACATTTTTTCATCAGGCATTATAAGTAATCGACAGATGATTTAAAAGAGACAGGCCTGTAGCACAGCGGTTAAGCACTGTGTGGAAGAAGCTGGATCCCATATGCCCTACTGTGGTTCGAATCCCAGCCCTGGTAGCAACACGCCAGGCCATGTGTGCACGTGCCCAGGACCTGATGATGCAGAACCGTAGAAGGGAGATCACAGTGTGACCAGGCCCACTGGGGCGCGCTTCTCCTCTCTCTCTCTCTCCCCCTTTCTCTCACATGCACATCCTCTAACACAAATTACGTAAAATAACGTTTCTGGACAGATGTGCAGAGGTTAGATGCAAACAGAACTCATATCCATGGGGGTTCCTGGAACCAATCCTCCAGGGATACTGTGGGACAACCGACCTCTGAAATCTAAACCCCCAAGCTGATTACATTCAAAGCAGGCAGATAAAAGGCTGGGTGTTGAAGGTTCACCTACAAGGCACCAGCCATCTGCTATGCCCTGATTAACACAGACGACCAATTTTATTACACGATCATTTTGAGGTCAGCCAAGTTCCTGGCAGAGGTCGAAGGTATGATCCTGCTTTCAAGGAGCTATGGTATTGCTCATGCACCTAAAGCACATGGGAAAGGATAATAACTGGCAAAACTAAAAAGATAATACTATGGGGCCAGCAGGTGACACAGTGGTTAAGGTGCTGGACTCCCACATGGCCAGCTGTGGTCTGAGTCCCAGACCTGGCAGCTTGCTTTCTCACGTTCCTTCTTTTTCTCTGGTGAGTGTACATATCCTATAGCAAATTTAAAAAATAATGTTAAATAAATTTAAATAAGTAATTCTTTAAAAGAATAATAATAATGTAACAAAAATCCAAAATGTGTACTGAGTGCCAAAAAGGAGATCAATTCATCTATTTTTGTTTTTAAAGAGATTTTTGCTACAGGACACTTGCTGGAGAGTCAGAGAGACAGAGATAGAGAGACAGAAAGTGAGAAATCACAGCCCCCGGGGGGATGGCCACACCGCAATCCCTTCTCCTCTATTCTCCTCTCAGGATCTTGGGCACACATGCATACGTGCCTGGCGTGAGTTTAAGCCACCGGGTCTGGGACTCGAACCACAGTCGACTACAAGGGAGTCCAGCGACATAGCCATTACACCTCTGCTGATCACTCATCTATTTTTTGTTTGGTGTGTTTCAGAAAGCCACTTTGGAAGCCAGACTGCAGTCCAGTGATAAAACATGATGCTGGGAAGGTGACCCACACAGGAAGGTCCCAGGTTGCACCCCGAGTCCTGCCTGAATGGGCTGGGCACGGGTATGACGCCATGGGGGCTGGCTGAGGCCGGGGCTGGCCATGGTGTCACAGCCCTAGTGGGGGTGCCTATCCCTCTGTTCGCGCACTCACAGAAGAAAGGAACCTTTGTTTTTTGAGGGCCACTTCACATGTTTCCTTCCCTGGATTCTGACCCCCAGGTTGTCATGCTCCTCTCTGACTGCACCCCCACTTCCTTCAGTTTTGCTCTAGGGAGGAGACAGTGGCAGGGGAGGGGTAATGAGAAATCCCCCCAGGGGATGGCAATGCTGCAATCCCTTCTCCCCCATTTTTCTCTTGGAATTTTGGGCATGCACGCACCCCTGGCGTGATTATAAAGCCACTGAGTCTAAGACTCGAAACACATCATTGGCCACATGGGATCCGGCCACCAAGCCTCCATACCACCCGACAGCCTGGCTACGTGGAATCTGGCCACCTAGCCTCCACGCCACCTGATGGCCCAGCCACATGGGATCCAGCCACCTGGCCTCCACACCACCTGACGGCCCGGCCACGTGGAATCTAGCCACCTGGCCTCCATGCCACCTGATGGCCCGGCCACGTGGGATCCAGCCACCCGGCCTCCACGCCACCCGACGGCCCTCTGACCGCCCCTATGAATGCAAAGCGCACTGACTGACTGTCTGTACCTGTCCTGGGTACAACGAGCCTGTCCTACCCCCAGGACAGCCACACTGGTCAGCACCTAGGAGGGGCACCGAGGTGGGTGTAAGCACAAGCGCCAGGTGCACTAGACCAGCAGGGCCAGAACTGACTGCCCGTCCACATCAGGAAGTCTGGGTGAAGCATGAAGGTGGCCCACGAGGGTGAAGGCTGCCAGACAGGTTTACACTCCACGTGCAGCCCAGGTGGCGCCCCGTGGCCCCGAGCCATGTCCGAGCAGTTCTGTGCAGGATGTCTGATGGAGGGGTGAAGTGGGGCGACTCCTTAGGCGGCTCGGAAGGAGCCAGGTGTGAGATAAGGCGGAGAGCGGCGGGGAGGGGAGGACAGCACAGGTGGGGGATGAGGGACGGCGCCCAGGCGTTATCTCGCTCCCGGAGAACTATGCAAACAAAGGAATATGGCAGCAATAAAGCCGTCTGAATCTACACCTTGTACAGTACCCACAGCATGGCCAACCCAATACAAATGACGGCGTGAGGGACAGCGAGGGCCACGGTGCTTGGTGGCAGGTCGCCCGACGCAGAGGCAAAGGAGCAAAATGGCTTAAGAGAGTGATCTTCGGACCCCCATTTGTCTGAGTCTGAGCCGGGTTTGGCTCCTATCTGCGTGACCCTGGGAGGGGACTTTACCTTTACGCATCAGTTTCTTCACCTGTACAATGGGGACATGAGGGGAAGCCAGTGGAGTGGTGGTGAAGGCAGCTGGACCCCACATGGCCAACTGCACGGTTTGAGTCCCAGACCTGGAGGTTTGAAAATCATACCAGGCATGTGTACACCCAAGATCCTGAGGGGAAAACAGAGAGGGGACTGCGGTGTGGCTACCCCCTGGTAGCAGCGGTGGTGGTGGCGTGTGAGTGTGTATGTGTGCGTGTACTCATTTTCCCTCTCTCTGCCTCTCCAGCAAATGCACTAAAAGCAAAATTTTAAAAGGAAAAATGATGACATTAATTAATATGACCTTCTTCATGGGGTGTTCTGAGAAGTAAATGGGCTTTATAGGAATTAAAAATAATTACATACCAAAACCTAAGCAAATATAGGGACCAGCAGTTAGCATAATGGCTATGGCACTAGACTCCCACATAGTCAACTGTGGTTCGCGTCCCGGACCTGGTGGCTTAAAACTCACGCTGGGCGCATGTGCGTGCGTGCCCAAGATCCCGAGAGGAGAATAAAGAAGAAGGGATTGCGGGGTGGCCATTCCCCCCGGGGGCTGATTTCTCACTTTCTCTCTGTCTGTCTCTGGCTGTCTGGTGAGTGCACGCGCCCTATAGCAAAAACCTCTAAAAAACAAACAAACAAAAAAATAAGCAAATATAACAAATTACAAATGACTATAAACGTGCTAAAAAAAAAGGACAGGCTTGGTAGAGTGGGCTGGGACAGTTTCCGGAAGGAGATGCGTAGAGGCCAACGTGGACAGGGTGAGAGGAATTAGCCTCATGAAGGGCAGGAAGGGTGGGGGAGGGGCAGGACCCAGAGACCACAGCTGGGTGCGTGTGTGTGGAAGTGGGCCGGGACTCGGTGGGCGTGCACGGAAGAGGCTGGGCAGAGGGAGGATGGGGCATGGCTTGCGGGGCTCTGGAAGGCTGTGGTGCTACCCTAAGGCAGGAAAAGGCCGTTGAACAGTCTGGATTTTGTTCTGTTTTGTTACAGGGTGTGTGTCCTTGTCAGAGAGAGAGGGGGTGGGAAATGAGAAATCACCCCAAGGGGATGGCAACTCCACAGTCCCATCTGTCTCATTTCCCTCTTGGGATTTTGGGCATGCACACACATGTGCTAGGCGTGATTTTCTTGTTCTTTCTTTTTTTTTTTTTTAGAGGTTTTTGCCTTAGGGTGTGTGCACTCACCAGAGAGACAGAGAAAGACTGTGAGAGAGAAGATGAACGTCGCCCCTAGGGGGATGGTCACACTGCAATCTTTCTTCTCCGTTCTCCTCCCGAGACCCTGGGCAGGCAAGCACACACGCACAGAATGATTTTCAAGCCACCAGGCCTGGGACTCCAACTGCAATCAGCCATGGGGGAGTCCAGCGAGTAACTGCTATGCTATCTGCTGGCCCCAATGTGATTTTCAAGTCCCCGGGTCCGGGACTCGAACCTAGTTGTCAGCTCTGTGGGATCCAGCCACGTGAGCCACCTCCCATCGCTGGCCCTGGGGTCGTTTTTTATGTTACATTGCAGTGGTAACCAAAACCATAAGCCCTTGAACGTAGACACCTGGTTCCAGTGAGAGGCATGATTCCAGGAAGAGATCCAGTGCACTGTAAGGTGTCCCGCTGTACTGCAGACCCATTTTCAGTCCCTCCACTCGTCTGTTCTCAACGTCCTTGGCAACTACCGTCGTAACTACGGGACGGGGCTGCTGTAGCTGGCCAACACGGGTGTGAGCATGCCTGGTGCACATGCACACCCATGATCTGGGCCGGCTGTGCCTGGGGGGTGCAGCGTTGCCTAAAGCCCCTGTGGACATGCTTCCCTCTCTCTCATGGAATAAACATTTTACAAAATAAATAAACTCGGGGCCACCAGGGGGCAGGCGTGGTGGTTAAAGGCACTGGACTCTCATGTGGCTGACTGTGGTTGGAATCCATGACCTGGAGGCTTGCTCTCCCACTTTCTCTCTCTCTCTGTTCCTCTCTGGTCAGGTTAAAATAAACAAATAAATAAAGTTAAACAAAATAATAATAAATAAATAAACTTAGCTCTTTAGGATAGACCATTTTGAAGTGTGTGTGTGTGTGTGTGTGTGTGTGAAGCAATGGCCATGTATTTCCTCTGCCGCCCACATCCCGTTCCTCATACTCCTTTATCCCCAAATAACCTGCTCTTCCAAACAGCTACAGCTGAGAATTAGGGAAGACTAGGATCAAATCCAAAGCTACCGGGGCCGGCAGGTGGCTTGGTGGTTAAGAGCGCTGGACTCCCACATAGCTGACTTCGGTTCAAGTCCTGGACCTGGCAGCTTGCTTTCTCTCTCTCTCTCTCTCTCTCTCTCATTAAATTAAAAAATAAATAAATGGATAAAGTTAAATTTTTAAAAAATCCAAAGCTACTAAAATTTAGAAGCAACTGTTGCTAATGACAAGTTCAGGTAGAATGCTGAAAGTCTCCTTCTGGCCCATAAGAAGACAAGAGCTCCTTCTCAGTAACAGAACTGTGAGGCTTACTAGATTAATTTCACTACGGGCATGTGCGCTCACTGGAGAGACGGGATGGGGGTGAGAAAGCATGCTCAGGGGAAATGGTCACCTCTCCTCTCAGGGTTTTGGGTGCATGCACATGTACACACACACACACACACACACACGTGTTTCTCTAACCTCCAGGTCCAGGTCTTGAACCATACAGCCAACCATGAGGGATCCTGCACCTTAACTACCACACCGCTGGCTGGCCCTAGAATTTGTTTTTCTCAAACAAAGGAATGGAATTATGATTTTTAAAATTTATAATTATTTAATCAATTTTACTTATTATTATTATTTTTTAAATGTGTTATAGGGCACATGTGCTCACCAGAAAGACGGAGAGAGAGAGAGAGGTTGAGAAAGCAAGCTGCCGCGTCCAGGACTCGAACCACAGTCAGCCACATGGGAATCCATCACCCCAACCACCATGCCACCTGCTGGCTCCAGGGAATGGAATATGCTGTACGTGAAGGGGACGTGGAAGGAGAGTTCCGAGCTGGAAGCTCCAGCACCAGGCGCACCGCCCTCCACGGCTCTCCACACCACAGTCTAGCAAAGAGTGTGAAGACATATTGTTCGAGATAGAAATCTGGGGGAGGGGCGGCAGGTGGGACCCCATTCACACTGACTGAGGTGCCTGCCACCCTGTCACTTGGCCCACTGTCCTGGGACACCCAATGGCTTCTCTGGCTCCTAGATGCACATGGTCACGTGTCCCTACCACCAGCTGGCCCTGCTCATTTGAGTCCAAACTGCCACCAGGGCCACTCCCTGGGCTCACCCGCTCGGCCTCAGCCAATGCCGTGCCATGGTAGGACGCGCCTGCAGTGTGAGCCGTCTTGCCATCGCACGAGTCATCTGACCTTTATGACCATCAAGAATTTAGATGGTGAGGCCAGGAGGTGGCGTGGTGGTGGGGGAGCTGGACCTCCACATGGCCGACCATAGTTCAAGTTCTGGACCTGGTGGCTTACGAATCACGCCAGACGCATGAGCGTGCACGCCCCAAATCCCGAGAGTAAGATGGAGAAGAGATTGCGGTGTGGCCATCAGCCCTCAGGGTGATTTCTCACTTTCCCTCTCTTATTTCTGGCAAGCACACACACCCTATGGCAAAAGACTTAAAAGAAATTAATTACTGGGACCAGCAGTTAGCGTAATGGCTATGTCGCTGAACTCCCACGTAGTTGACCACGGTTCGAGTCCTGGAACCGGTGGCTCAAACTCAAGCCGGGCGTGTGTGCATGTGTGCCCAAGATCCCGAGAGGAGAATCGAGGAGAAGGGACTACAGCATGGCCATTCCCCCCCGGGGAGTGATTTCTCACTTTCTGCCTCTCTGTCTCTCTCTGTCTGTCTGGCGAGCGCACGCGCCATATAGCAAAAAAAAAAAACTCTCAAAAAAAAAAAAGAAATTAATTACTTAAATAAAATAAGAATTTAGATGGTAAGAGCTGGCCCTGTGGCCTGGTGATGAAGGGAGTCAGATCCTACGTGGCCAGCGTGTAGGTGAAGCCCCAGCCGCGGTGTCTAGAAGAACACACCGGTGCAGGGCATACGTACCCCAGATCCTAACAGGACGGAGAAATGAGAAAGGACTGCAGCTGACCGCACCCCAGTGGGTGCTTTCTCCCTCTCACTCCTCTGCTGAGTAAACGTGCTCTCTGGCGATTAAAAATTAAAAAAAAGGATTCGTATGGCAGGCGGGGTGGTGGTGCAGTGGTGACATAGCTGGACCCACATGGGAAAGGTCCCGGGTTTGTATCCCCAAAGCCTTCCTGAGCAGCAGGGTGTGCCCACGTGCCTGTGACCCAGGTCACTGGGTGGGGAGTGGATCACAGCATGGGGACCCTGTGGTGGGTAGCCAACGCTCCCCCTCTCTCATGGAAGAAATCATTTAAAAAGAACTCGGATGGCCAGCAGCGAAGGCGCAGCACTGACCCCGTGTCCCACCACACTCGATCCACACTCGATCCACCCGGGAAGGTCCCGGGTCCCACCAAGGTCTCCCTGCACATACCGAGTGTGCCCATGATCCAGGCTGGCGGGGAGGGATGGCGGCATGAAGCCTCTGTTGGGGGTGTCTGTCTCTACCCCCATCTCTCCTCTCTCTCATAGAAAAAAATAAATAAATAAAACAAAGCAGCCAGCTTCTCTTCCAAAAAAGAAAGTATCCAGAGACATTCATTAGGTATCTATCTCCTTTTTTAAAAAAAAGCTACTATTTAATTTTATCTATCGTTATTACTATGTTTAAATTTGCTACAGGACAAGAACACTCCCCAGAGAGAAGGAGGGAGGGAAAGTGAGAGACCAAGCCAGCAGGTCTGGGACTCGAACTGTGGTTGGCCATGTGGGAGTCCAGCGACTCCACCATGCCACCTGCTGGCCCCTACACATCACTTTCCTGATGTCTTTCCTGACCTGTGAGTTCTGCCTTGGGAGAGTCAGTTCCTCCCTCCATGTCCAGCCACCTGCTGGGATCTGACCACGCCTCGCTGCTTCTTCAGTGCCGGAAGGTTGCCCCACCAACTCCTTGCGGTGTATATTCTTCCTGTCACTACCCAAGCCTCGCACTGCCCTGTCTGCTCTTCTTGGTAAGGATATGCTTCATTCCTCTCACGCTTTACTGTCTCCTAAATCAACAGCACTTTAGTATCAGAAACTCTAAGGACGAGCCCTGTATTAATACTTCCACCCACTGGACCGGCAGTTACTCACAGAAGCCTATTCGGTCTGGGCTTTGCACTGAGCGTCTACCGCTGTAGGGCGGTCAACCTCGACAGGCCCTGCCTTCCTCATGTTAACACTGCCCGGGCCAGCAGGTGACATGGAGGTTAAAGCTACATGGATGCTACAAGGCCAGTATTAACATGACCCCCGGGGAGGGGGATGGCCACGCCACCATCCTTCTCCTCCACTCTCCTCTCAGGACATTGGGCACATGCGTACACCCTGCGTGATTTTCAAGCCACCGAGTCTGAGACCCAAACCAGGCAGTCGGTCATGTGGGATCCAGACACCCTAACCTCCACACCACCCGCTGGCCCTACTTGGCTATTCTGAAGTTGATGGTCATGAAGAATGTTTTGGAGATAAGTACAATTATTTAGCATATGTTGCCTAAGAAAAGAAAATAAACCTCTCGCCAGCAACCAAGACTTCTAGCTCTGTGTCTTCCCTCGTACCTTGAGTTACACATCAGGCAAGCACAACGGTTTCTCAAGAATGCAAAAGGGAAAGGAAAAGCAGAATTTCTGGTGGAAACAGCTAATGTTGTAGCTCTAAGTGGCCAATAAGAGACTCCGGAAGTACAAAAAAAATAAATAAAAGAATGCAAAAGGGAGGAGGACCAGAAGATGGTGTAATGTTTACAAGCACTGCACTCCCACGTAGTTGACCATGGTTCAAGTCCCAGATCTGGCAGCTTAAAACTCATGTAAGGTGCGCGTATGCACGTATGTGTGTGCATGTGTGGCCACGCTCAAAATCCCTAAAGGAGAATGGAGGAGAAGGGATTGTGGCATGGCCAGCCCCCCCAGGGGTGATTTCTCCCTGTCTCTCCAGCAAGTGCACACATAATATAGCAAAATTCTACACACACACACACACACACACACACACACACACACACACACATGTGCCGAGGGGAAACAACGCTCTCCTCTCAGGAACACAGAACCTATGTCACGCAGACGTGTCTATCTTTGAACAGACGTGGGCATGAGGTCACATTAGGAGGAACCAAGGCTGAGAAGGCAGTCATGCCAGGTCACCGAAGCCACGACCGGGAGGAGCAACACTGGCTTTGGACTGAGAGCCCTGAGGACTCCTGGGTGGCAGCTGCAGAGCCTTAGGAAGAACAGCACCTACTCTCAGTCATGCTCGGGAACAGCAGCTGCACGCTCCAGGGCTCACAGCTAAGGTTCCATCAGTGAGTGATATGTGGACAGCCTACACTGGCTTTCCCCAGGGAAACAACATATCCTCACACTGTCTACCCCCAGGGAATCGAAAAGCATATATGCAGGCCTCCGTGGTGTGGCAGTAACGCCCTGCTCAAGAGAAGCCATGGTTCAAATCTCTGATCCGGAAACTCGGGACTTACATACAAGTGCCCAAGGTCTGATGGGCTGGAGGACCGAGGGAAGGGGACTGCAGAGTGACCAGACCCTGCGAGGGTGCTACCTGCCCCCTGCCTCCTCACGTGTGTGTGCAAATACTCTACCATAAACACAGAAAAAATTATATATATGAAAATATATAAATAAAAATGATAAAAATATGTCAATATATAATATATAAATTTCATGATATAAATTATATAAAGAAAAATTATATGAGATATAGATGATATACATGAAAATATATATAAATAAAATTATGATAAATAAAATATAGGTCCATATATATCAACATATAAATTTCGTGAAATATAAAATATGTAAGTAAATTATCTACAGAAAAAATGATATATATGGATGTAGCTATGACATACTCCCAGGGTCACCAGCTGCAGGGCTGGGAAGTTCGAGTCTGGACTTTCTGAGCAGACTACCAGTTCTCACCATTTAAAAATTATTATGGAACCAGCAGGTGGTGTAATGGTTACGTCACTGAACTCCCACCTAGTCAACCACTGTTCGAATTCCAGACCTGGTGGCTTAAACTCACGCCGGGCGCATGTGCGTGCGTGCCCAAGATCCCAAGAGGAGAATGGAGGAGAAGGGACTGCGGCGTGGCCATCCCCCCTGGGGGGTGATTTCATGCTTTATTTCTCTGTGTTTCTCCAGCAAGCACACACACTTTATAGCAAAAATTTCTCTCTCTAAAAAAATCACAACAGTTATTGTTATCAACAGAGGGTGCATGCACTCGGCAGGCAGCTACGTGGAGAAAAAGCACCGCCACCTGGGCTTACTTAGGCTGCGGTCGGTCCTTTTCCCTCCATCTCTCCACATCTATGTATATCACATGTATCCCCTAATTAGGCTTCTCGCGGGTGCCTGCCAGCCTCAAGCATAAACCCCAGAACAGAAGCCAGGTCTGTGGGCAGTTTTCCACTGTCCTGGAAAATCAAAATCAGTACATTAGTAAGGTGTGTACCTTCCCTAAGGGCTTAACGCCCTCCCCCTCTTGCAGAATCTCTGCAGGAGGCAGGTTTGTAAGTCTGCAGTCAGCCATCTCATCTCCTGTCCTCTGAAGGAGGGCCTGCGTGACGTCAGGAAGAAATAAATGCAGGTACAGTTCTGCCCAGGGCTGGTCTCCACCTCCCGTCACCTCTCCAGCCCTGGGCTGCCCGGGACTGGATGGGGACCCTCTGTATAGTAACTGAATGAAGGCTCAGTTCACCGGATTGACGTGGCTTGATGCCAAAGTGGCCCAAGGCTTGGCCCTATGGAGCTCTGCAGCCCTGAGACATCTCTGCAGAGAAAAATAGTTCAAGTAATACCCAGGCCAGTAACATTGCAAATCTCTTAGCCTAGTAAAGCCTTGTCTAGAAGGCTCATGACATTGTATCGTTAGGTGGCTCTCTAGTTGTTGCCATCAGTAAATGTGGCCCATTCCCCTAACTAGTCCTGTTACATTGTAAACACCTCTCAATTCTGCTTACTGAACTGACCCACTGCTCCTGTGGCCAGCATTAGACTCATGTGAGCCTCCATAATGTTTCTGTCAACCAATCAATACGGCCTTGTTTTATGTGTGTTTCTCTTTAAGAACAGAGTGAGCGAAAGTGAGAAAGCAAACCGCCAGGTGCGGGACTTGAACTGTGGTCAACCATATGGGAATCTAGCACCCTTAATCACCAAGCCACCTGATGGCCCCTGGGGACTGCTTTAAATGCACGATCACCAACAAAAACCACACAGGTACAAAAAACATCACACTAAACAGACCACGAAAAGCACCCTTGTTGGGAGCCAGCAGGTGGAATGGCAGCTAAGGTGCTGGACTCCCACATGGTTGACTGTGGTTCGAGTCTTCAACCTTGTGGCTTGTAAATCATTCTGGGCACGTGTGTGTGCATGCCCAAAATCCAAGAAGGAGAATAGAGGAATGACTGCAGCGTGGCCATCCCCTCTGGGAGGTGATTTCTCACTTTCCCTCACTCTGGCAAGCGCACACCCCCTGTGGCAAAAACCTAGGGGAAAGAAAAGCACACTTGTGACAGGTGAGACCAGAAGGCAAATACTGCCTTGTTCCACCTCGCTGGAGAACAACGCATTGGGAGATTCAAATGTTCCCCAACTTGCACATTTGCAAGGTCCATAAAAGCAGTGTACGTACTGGCTGTGGGATCACACATCTATTTCAGCAAGCAGGCAAATTTGCAAGCTGATTCTCCATGGATAACGAGGACAACCAACTGTGGTTATCAGACCAGAGACACGAGAGACAAAAAGGACATGTGACAAGATTTTCCTCCTTTGAAAAAAGGAGCTATTTTTCTATACCCCAGGTAGAAAGTTTTTCTGGTTTTGCCACCTCTGGCACTCCTTTTCCGACCTTGGCAGTTTGTACCATCAAGATTGGGCAGACCAGCCAGTAGCATGGTAATTAAGGCAGCGAGATCTCACATGGCCAATTGGACAGTTCCAGTCCCAGACCCAGAGGCTTGAGAAACACACCAGGTATGTGTGTGTGTCCAAAATCCTGAGGGGGGAATGAAAGAGAAGGGATTACAGACTGACTATTCCACGTGGGGTGGATGGGGTCCTTTCTTGTTTTCCTTCTATGTCTCTCTCTCTCTGATGAGCATGCACACCCTGAAACAAATAATACATCAATAATGTAAAAAGGTTTGTGAGAAGGAACCAGCAGTTAGCGTAATGGCTATATCGCTGGACTCCCACGTAGTCGACCACGGTTCGCGTCCCGGACCCGGTGGCTTCAAACTCACGCCAGGCGCGTGTGTGTGCGTGCCCAAGATGCTGAGAGGAGAATGGAGAAGGGATTACAGCGTGACCATCCCCACTGGGGGGTGATTTCTCGCTTTCTGTCTCTATGTCTCTGTCTGTCTGTCTGGCGAGCACACGTGCCCTATAGTGAAAATCTCTCCAAAAAAAAAAAAAAAGGTTTGTGAGAAATGTGCAAGACAGGAGGACATATGTAGATAAGGGAAGAAGCGATGGGATGGTGTATCACAGCTGAGTCAAAACGAGGAATGACTTAATACTGGACCTACTAGGACCAGCAGATGGTATAATAGTTACATCGCTGGACTCCCACTTGGCTGACTGCGGTTCGAGTCCCAGACCTAGAGGCTTGAAACTCACACCTAGGTGCATGTGTGTGCATGGCCAAGAGGAGAATGGGGGAGAAGGGTTTGCAGTGTGGCCATGACCCCCGGAGGGTGATTTCTCGCTTTCTGTCTTTGGTGAGTCATGTATCCTCTAGCAAAAATCTCTCTCTAAAGATAAATAAAAATACTAAAGCTACTAATGAATGAGTACATGATATTCAGTGCTAAGAGGATCATTATGGGTATAACCTTTATTTGATTATTCAAAACTACAAAACATGGAGCTGGCAGGTAGTGAGGTAGCTAAAGGTGCTAGATTCCCACATGGGTGACAG
>AAPY01531270.1:0-19218 GCA_000181375.1 Tupaia belangeri
CTGCCAAGATCCCGAGAGGAGATGTGGGGGAATGGTTGGGCCAGCCGCTTCCCCCGAGGAGGTGAATTTTAGCTTTCTATCTGTTTGTCTCTGCCTGGAGGGATGGAAAGAAAAACGCCCCCTATCGCGAAAAGTTATCACAAGAAAGAAAACTGATACTACCCGTTCCATCTTTCATAAAGCTAGCCACCTCTTCTTATATCAACTTTTATCTTTTCTTTTGGAAGGTTTTTGCTGTAGGGCGCGTGCGCCTGCCAGAAAGACAGAGACGGAGAAACAGAAAGCGAGAAATCACCTCCCAGGGGGGATGGCCACACCGCAATCCCTTCTCCTCCATTCTCCTCTCGGGATCTTGGGCACACACGCACACGCGCCCGGCATGAGTTTTAAGCCACGGGGTCTAGGACTTGAATCGCAGTCGACTACATGGGAGTCCAGTGACATAGCGATTACTCTAACTGCTGGTCCCGATATACATCCATTCTATGTATATTATAAACCATAATTTAAAAAAATAAGAATTATTTCATTTATCTATTCATTTTAATTTGACCAGAGAGAGAGAGAGAGAGAAAATGAGAAAGCAAGCTACCAGGTCTGGGACTCGAACTGTGGTCAGCTATGTGGGCATGTCCAGCACCTTAACCACCATGCCACCTGCTGGCCCCCATAATTAAAAATTTTTAAAGAGATTTGGCAATCCAGTTCATAAACTATTTCATTTAACTTTTAAAGTATGAACAGATTCTGCACAGGCACAAACTGATTAGTAGCCTTCTCTGTGCTCTTCCTTCCAGCTCTCAGGTATAAACTTCTGGGCCCTGAGGTGGGCTCCCTGAAAGAATCACAATCCAGCATCGGTCAACTTGCAGAAAATTCACACACACACACACTCACACACACGCACGCACACACCCACACACACACACACCCCTTTCTCCTTCACCAGGCTCTCCTGGCTGCAACAGCTCATCCAGCAGAGGCCATAAACACATGACCCGATCATTAGAATCACCATAGCGGCATAATCTTAATTACATTAAAATACCTCTATGGGTGGGACCAGCAGATGGCATAACGGTTATGGTGCTGGACTCCCACGTAGCTGACTGCAGTTCAAGTCCCAGACCCAGAGGCTTAAAACTCATGCCAGGCGCATGAGCATACGTGCCTAAAATCCTGAGAGGAGAAGGGATTGCAGTGTGGCCATATCCCCCAGGGCAGGGGTGATTCCTCATTTTCTGTCTCTCTCTGTCTCTCCAACGAGAGCATACACACCCTATAGCAAAATCTCTCGGGGCCTGCAAGTGGCGTGGTGGTTGGGGGCGCTGGACTCCCACATGGCCGACCATGGTTTAAGTCCTGAACCTGGTGGCTTGCTTTCTCACTTTCCCCCTCTCTCTCTCGCTCTCGCTCTGTCTCTCTCTGGTCAAAATAAAATAGATAAATAAATAAAGTTAAAATAAAAAAAAATTCTAAAAAAAAAACTCAAAAAAAGTACATATATATGTGTGTGTATAGATATATATATACACACACACACACACACACATACACATGCACACACATATCCTATGGGGCCAGCAAGTGGAGTAGTTATTAAAACATGGACGCTCACATGGCCAAGTGCAGTTTGAGTACCAGACCTGGCAACTTGAAAGTCATGCTGGGGCGCATGTACATGTGTGCCCAAATTCTCAAGAAGAGAATGGAGGAGAAGGGATTGCACCCTCCTGGAGGAGTGATTTCTCACTTTCCCTCTCTGTCTGTCTTCTGTCTGTCTCTGTCTCTCTCCAGCAAGCACATGCCCCTTAAGCCCCCCCCAAAAAATCCTTTTTTTTTTTTGGAGAGGTTTTTGCTATAGGGCACGTGCGCTCACCAGATAGAGAGACAGAGACAGAAAACAAGAAATCACCCCCAGGGGGATGGTCACGCTGCAATCCCTTCTCCTCCATTCTCCTCTCGGGATCCTGGGCATGCACATACACGCGCCCGGCATGCGTTTTAAGCCACCAAGTCCAGGATGCAAACCGCGGTCGACTACATGGGAGTCCAGCGACATAGCCATTATGCTAACTGCTGGTCCCTGGAATACTTCTAACTTTGAGGAGCTGCTGGAGGGACTAAGGACTAGACCAGAGGTTCAATACATATTCAAAACTCCCTGCTGGCCCAGTCCACCTTTTAAACAGACACTCCCCTTAGACATGAAGGAATAGGAAAACTCTTTGCTTGGACAATGTAAATGAATAATGATAAATAACGCCCAACTATGCCATGACAAAAAGTGGCCTAGGGCTTACAAAGTGTCCCCACGTAGCGTCATCCCCTTTGATCTGTATGACAACATTGCCATTCGTCTGCTGCTGAGTGATGTCCACTGGGGGTCAGTGTGGAGGACCGAAAGCTGACTTGCATTTCCATCCCTGCTGGAGAAAACCTTCCTCTGCAGATAAATCATGGGCAGGGGGTTGTTCTCATGGATGTGACCAGTCTCGGACCTCTGCGAGGCCTCTTCTCACCCTCACCTCACATCAGCAGTTTGGTGACACAGCTAAGCATGGCTGTTTCAGCTGTGCAGAAAAAAGACAGTCAAGTTATTGTAAGCAAAAGGGGTTTGCCACAAAGGTGTAGAAGGGCTGGAACACGGCAGACGCAGACGGTGCAGCTGGCCGTGATGGAGCAGCGGTAACGCGACACTCCACAGTGCTTACTCGGGTCACACGGAAAGGTCCTGGGTCTGGGGCTCACACTCTCCCTGTACATGCTGGGACATACATGCCTGCGACCTGGGCCCAGCTGTGGCTGGGAGTGGCTCATGGCATAAAGGCCCTGCTGGGCATGACTGTCTCCTCGCTTTCTCTTTCTTTGCCTGTCCCTCTTATAGAATAAGTAGGCTTTATAGAAAGAACATTATAGGGCCAGCCCATGGCATGGTGGTTGGCTCTCACATGGCCAGCTGTGGTCTGCATCCCAGTCGTAGCAGCTTGAAAACCATGCCAGGCCCGTGTGCATGTGTGTTTAAAATCCCTAAAGGAGGGGGACCAACAGTTAGCGTAATGGCCATGTCACTGGACTCCCATGTAGTAGAACGCAATTCAAGTCCCCTACCCGGTGGCTTAAACTCACGCCGGGCACGTGTGAGTGCGTGCCCAAGATCCCAAGAGGAGAATAGAGGAGAAGGGATTGCTGCATGGCCATCCCCTCTGGGAGTTGATTTCTTGCTTTCTGTCTCTCTGTCTCTCTCTGTCTTTCTGGTGAGCACACGTACCTTGTCGCAAAACCTCTCCAAAAAAAGAAAAAAAATCCCAAAAGGAGGAAGAGATGGAGGAAAAGGGATTTCGGTGTGCCATTCCCCATGGGCCATAAGTGCTTTCCCACCACTCACCCCACTCCTACCCCCACGCAAGCATATGCACCATATGACACAAATAAGTACTAGAGTCCGCCAGCTTTGTGGAGGTTAAGGCAGCTCAATCCCACGTGACTGACTGCAATTCGAGTTCCGGACAGGTAGGCTTAAAAAACATGCAGGGCACATTTATGCATGTGCCCAAAACCCTGAGAGAAGAACTGAGAAGAGGCTGCAGTGTGGCTGTCCCCTTGGGTACGGGGGAGGGGTAATTTCTCACTTTCCCCCTCTCTCTCTCTGGTCAAATTGAAAAATGAAGATAATAAATAAAATTAAATAATTCAAAAAAAAACCTATAACAATTTTTTAAAGAGAGAGGGAAAAAATAAGCCTACGGTCTACATTTGATTTTTCCTACTTTTGTTGTTTAAAGAAGCGAAATAAGCAGCCTGCTTGAAAATTCAGCTTCAATACGTATGGCAGCCCTACCAGGGGTGGGGTGCTGTTCTCCACACTGGGCATACGGTCGGTCGTGAACACACACTGCACCTGCTGAGCGACTGCTGTGCTGTGAATAAGCCAGAGCTGAAACTCAGATCTGGCTGCGAGTTGTCTCTGCTCAGATGTCAGAGATAAGGGCCACAGGATCCGAACATGTCCCAAGACCGGGAGCTACCCGAGGGGAACCGTCTGCAAACATCGCAAACATCCAGGGGAATGTATGCGAGTCATCCCGTGCTGCCAGCTACGCAGTATGCACTCATTCAGCAGGAATCCCTTTCTTCCCTTTCTTACAACCGTGTTAGCGCCAGGAAGGAACCTTGCCTCTGCCGTGACCCCGCACCAATTCTGACCTTCACACACACACACACACACACACACACACACACATACACCCCGTGCAGGCCAGCGATGGGAACATTGGAGTGGTGGCAACTGACTTCGGAGCCCTTTCTGAATCAGTGGAAGAGCGGTGTTCGAGGACATGATGGTGTAAAGTTTGGGGATGGGCCGTTTGAACCCTGTCAGGGAGGCAGTGGCCAGCGGTCATCTGAATGTCAGTTCTTCTCACAGCATGGTTCTGAACAAGTCCCCAGAGCAGGACAGGTTTACGGCCTGAGTGATTGCTCAGACGGCGAGTGTCTTTTTTGTTTTTGTTTTTGGAGAGATTTTTTGTTATAGGGCCTGTGTGCTCGCCAGACAGACAGAGAGAGACAGAGAGACAGAGAGACAGAAAGTAAGAAATCATCCCCCAGGGGGGATGGCCACATCGCAATCCCTTCTCCATTCTCCTCTCAGGATCTTGGGCACACACGCACACCCAGCGTGAGTTTAAGCCACCAGGTCTGGGACTCGAACCACGGCTGACTACATGGGAGTCCAACGACATAGCCAATCCTCTAACTGCTGGTCCCAGACCTCAGGTATCTGAGTGGTAGCTCACACTGATTCAGAGATCAGGTGTGTGCTCACACAGGGAATTTTTCTGCAAGCACTATGGAGCAATTTGGCTTGGCATTACATTCTTTTTCTGTTTCCGGGACACGAACCGCGGTCGACTACGTGGGAGTCCAGCAACATAGCCATTACGCTAACTGCTGGTTCCCCTTTTCTGTTTTTTAAAGACTTCTTTATTTAATTTTATTTATTCATTCATTCATTTTAATTTTTTAAAGAATTATTTATTTAATTTTATTTATTCATTCATTTTATTTATTTATTTTAATTTGACCAGAAAGAGAGAGAGTGAGAGAGGGAAAGTGAGAAAGCAAGCCACAAGGTCTGAGACTCAAACCGTGGTCGGCCATGTGAGAATCCAGCGCCCTTATCCACCATGCCATTTGCCAGCTCCGCATTCGTTTTAATTTGACCAGAGAGAGACACAGAAGTGAGAAAGCAAGCCACCAGGTCCAGGACTCGAACCATGGTGGGCCATGTAGGCGTGTCCAGCACCTTAACCACCCACCACACCACCTGCCGGCCCCTTGGCAATATAGTTTTGCTATCTTTCCTAGAGATGGACTTCTCTGGGCTGGGGCAACAGATACTGAGAGCCATTTTCCACAGAAAAGAATGTTGCAGACACTGGATTCGAGGCCAGTCAGAATTTGGCAACGCTTAGCTTAGTGGCCTCGCAGGCAGAGCATGGTTTGAACCAGGGACTTACCCCAAATGAGCCTGTGCTTTTCTTGTGTGTGAAAACTGAGAACAGCAGCGCCTCCGGAGGAAATCCACACACTGGACTGCCCCATCTCGCTGGGCTCCGATGTCTTCCTTTGCATTCAGCTCTAAGAGCAGGGACTACAGTACAGACAGAGGGACTGTGGAATAGGGAAGGAAGGAGAGAGGGAGGGAAGGGAGAGAGGGAGGAAGAGGAAAAGGAGGAAATCACAATCCCTGTGTTCCATCCAAGGCCAAGTATTTCCTGACAATTATCTGATTATAAGCCTCATGGCAGTCCTGTCACATAGCAAGCCAGTGGCAGGGTGGTCAGGGTAGCTGAACCTCAGCTGCATGGTTCAAATCCCACGCTCAGTGCCTTGAAAAACATGCCAGGCATGTGTGTGCACGTGCCCGAAATCCTGAAAGGAAAATGAAGAAGGGCTTGTGACCGGGCCATCATCCCAGGAGGTGCTTTCTGATTCTCTCTCTGTTTCTCTCTGGTGAGCACACACCCTATAGCAAATTAAAAGAAAAAAAAGAAAAGATTAGGGCTATAGACATCAATGTCATACAAAAAAAAAAAAAAGAAAAAGGGAGGGGGAGCCTACCCTTACTGGGTGCTCCCTGGGAGGCGCTAGGAGGTACACCCACGTTCCATGTAGCATGACTGTGTGGGGAAACAGAAGCTGGGTGGGCAGTCATGTGCCTCGTGGTGCAGCTCCTCACGCAGTACGAGCCAGGCTGTGAGCCCCCTGGCCTCTGTTCCTGGCTCAACGGCCTTCCAGCACCACCAAGTTCACCCCAAAAAGGACCCGTTGCAGACTCTCGAAATCAATCAAGCACTCAACACTCTGAAGGGAGCCGAGTCCTTGTGGTTTCCCACTCCTTGGCACAGCCAGATGGGGCTGGAATCCACCGGGTTGCTGATCCATCGCCATGTGGGCCAAAGAATGGAGAAGCCTTGACCACAGCCATGTTCCAGAGACTTTGACATCGGAAGATTCAAACCTGGGTCCTACCATTTTCTTTTCACTCTCTCTCTCTCTTTTTTTTAGGTTTTGCCATAGGGTCCATGAGCTCCACAGAGAGAGACAGAGAGAGAATGTGAGAAATCACCCCCCACCCCAGAGGGATGGCCACACTACAATCCCTTCTCCTCCATTTACCTCTTGGGATTTGGGGCATGTACGTGCATGCACACACACACACACACACACACACACACACACACACTTGGCGTGATTTTAAAGTCACTGGGTCCGGGACTCAAAGCGTGGAGTTGGCCACATGGGATCCAATGCACTGACCACCATGCCACCTGTTGGCCCGGTCCTACCACTTTCTAGTCACTGATGTGGGATGGGCTCTTCAAGCTTCCCAAGCGTCCGTGTCCTCCCCTGTATGATGGGGCTGAGCCATCCTGAGGAGAGCGGGCATGTGCCTTAGACAGCCATGCGATCCATCAAAGTGGGTCCCAGGTCCAGCCCACTGTGCTTCACACTGGAACACACAGCAAGCAGAGGCGTTTGCATTCAGGGCACCATAATATACAAAACGACTTCTGAAAAACAATGCATACATATAAATAAATAACCACCCTCGTCATCTTGGGTAAAACCAGGTCTTTGTTAAGACTCTCCTGCAGTTTAATGTTATTCTAAACTACATGCAGGAAGGGGTACCCTAACCTGCCCAGGGTCTGCAGGTTCTCAAGACTCGAATTCTGCCCTGCCGTGTTACGGGAAAGAAAAAATTATCTCCTCTTTCAGGCAGTAGGAAAGTGGGTTTGGGTCCAAAATAGATGAGGTTTCAGCCCAGAGAGGACAAAGGAGAGCAAGGATAATTTTTCTTCCGGGATGGGAGAGAGCTTTCCACAGAGTAGTAAGCTGATGCCACAGGGCAGTAGATGCTGTCACTGCTGTACCTTTGGGGGCTGCTACAGAAGCCACAGGGAGGGGCCAGCAGGTGACTTGGCGGTTGAGGTGTTGGAATCCCACATGGCTAACTGCAGTTCAAGTCTTGGACCCAGCAACTTGCATTCTCTCTCTCTCCTCTCTGTCTCTTCTCATCTCTCTCTGGTCAAATTTCAAATTAATTAAATAAATAATTGTAAAAAATGATTTATTATGACTTATTGAGGCCAGCTCATGGCATGGTGGTTAAGGTGGCTAGATCCCACACCAAGTCCCACTGTGAGGTTTGAGTCCTGGACCCAGCATCCTGACAAACACACTAGGGTTGTGTGTGTGCATATCTGAAATCCCAAGAGGACAATGAGGAGACAGGATTACAGAGTGGCCACCTTTTCCCCAGGGAGTGCTTTCTCTCTCTCTCTCTCTCTCTCTCTCTCTCTCTCTCTCTCTTTCCCGTGAGTGCCATACCCTATAGCCAAATTTTTTTTAAAAAAGTCACTTATTTTAAGGACCAGCAGAGGTGTCATGGTTATATCAACTGGACTCCCACATAGTTAAACAGTGGTCAAGTCCTGGGCCCAGAGGCTTAAACTCTTGCTGGGCGTGTGTGCGTGCGTGCCCAAGATCCCAAGAGGAGAATGGAGGAGAAGGGATTGTGGTGTGGCCATCCCCCCTGGGGGGTGATTTCTCACTTTCTATCTCTCCATCTTTCTCTGTCTCTGGTGAATGCATGCACCTTACAGCAAAAGTATCCCCTCCCCCCCAAAAAAGTCACTTATTTTAAAGAGGTGGAGGAGAAAGAGGAGGAGGAGGACAAGGAGGAGGAGGAGGAAGAGGATAAATAATAGCAAAGACAGGGACTCCAGGAGAGGAAGACATTCATGTTTGAAGAACTGACCTACCATCAGGCTACCTGGACCATAACACAAGAAGGGAAGTGTGAGACAAGCCAGGAGGCGGTCAGGCTGTGGTAAGGACTGTGTTCTCTATGCCCTGGGGTGCCATGGAAGGGGGTTAAGGGGAAGGGTGACGAGATTTGAGTTCCTAAACGATCTCTCTGACAGCTGTGTGGGGGACAGACTCTGCTGGGGGTGGAAGGAAGGAGATAAGTTAGATTTTTGCAGTCTTTCAGGAAAGCCAGTATGATGGCTCAGAAGAAGATGAGAGACCGATGAAGGGAAGTGGACAGGCCTGGAGTCTATTTTGGAAGTAGGTATCCTAGTGCAGGTAACTGCCAGCTACTGGAACAGACTAAAATCTTGAAGGTTTTCCCGTAAAGTCCATATAAGGTGTTCTGGAAAAGCAAGTGACTCTCCTCCACACAGTGACTCAGGGACCCAGGATCCTTCCATCCAGTGACTCTGCCAGCTCCTGGGGCCCTGGAGTCCCTTACAAGATCTTCTTCACCTAACAAGCAGAGAAAGAGTGGAAGGAGAATGAGCACAAGCTTCTCACCCACCCGAGTTAGGCTGTGGCCCACATCACTTTCATTTAGATCCCACTGATGAAGAGCCGCAGGTGGCATGGTGGGCAAGGCACTGCACTCCAACACGGTTTGAGGAACAGACCTGGCAGCTTGCTTTCTCACTTTCTCTTTCTCTGGTGATCACATGTGCCCTATAGCAAATTAAATCATCATAATAAAATAATCTCTTAAAAATTACATCATTGAAGAGAACTCATCCCATGGCCTCCCCTGAAAGAAGGGAGGCTGAGAAACACAGCCCCGTGTGGCAGCCACCTCCGGCCAACAGCTCTGCACTATGGCAAGAGAACCAGCTGGCTGTCTCCCTCATGGCAGAGTTGGCCACTTCCTGGTGCCTTGGACAAGGTGGTGGAAGGACTGTGAGGCACCTAGGATGGTTTTGGTCTGAGCAAAGGTGGAAGGCAGTCACTGGCCACAGGGGGAAGTTGGGGACGGAGTAGATTTTGACCGGGGGTAGGGGAACCCAGAGTTTGGTTTGGGCACATCTCTAGTGCGTCCTGCCATGAGAAAGCTGAAGGAGATGTTGGAAAGGAATCAGATATGCAAGCCAGGACTGCAGAGGAGGGGCAAGACTGAAGATTCAAATAGCACACTTCCCCCTTCACGGAGACTTCAGATCCCGGCCCCTCCTCCTACCGCACCCTTCACTGCCCTTCACTTCCCATGCAGTAATGCATCAACCTCACTTCACCCACTCTTAGAGACCGTGTTTGCAATTCTGTCACTGGTTAAATGTCACCTGGGGCTGGACCGTGGTGCAGCAGGAACACAACGCTCCGTGAGGCTGATCCACATGGGAAGGTTCCAGGTTCTTGTACTGAGACCTCCCTGAGCATGCCGGGAAGTGCATTCCCACGACTGGTGCTGGCAGAACCTGGGGGTGGATTATGGCATGAAAGATCCTCTGGGGGGCCGGCAGGTGGTGTGGTGGTTATGGGTGCTGGACTCCCACATGGCTGACTGTGGTTCAAGTCCCGGACCTGGCAGCTTGCATTCTCAATTTCCCTCTCTCTCTCTCTCTCTCACTCTGTCCCTCTCTGGTCAAATTAAAATAAATAAGAGATAAAGATACATAAAATAATTTGTTTTTATAAAAAGACCTTGTTAGGGATCTCTTTCTCTCTCTCTCTGTCTCGTGCACTCAGGGAAGAAATAAATTTAAGAAAAAAATGATAGTGTGGCCTATGCGGTGGTGGTCAAGGGAGCTAGATCCCACATGACCAACCATGCAGTTTATTTCTTTATTATTTTTAAAAAGAATTATTTAAATTTGGGAGCAGTAGTTAGCGTACTGGCTATGTCACTGGACTCCCATGTAGTTGACCGTGTTCGAGACCAGACCTGGTGGCTTAAACTCATGCCGGGTGCGTGTGCGTGTGTGCCCAGATACCGAGAGGAGAATGGAGGAGAAGGATTGTGGCGTGGCCATCCCCCCTGGAGGGTAATTTCTCACTTTCTGTCTCTCTGTCCTTCTGGCGAGCGTATGCGCCCTATAGCAAAAATCTCTTCAAAAAAAAATTTATGTATTTATTTGTCGTGATTTTCAAGCCACCTGGTCCAGGACTCAAACTGTGATCAGCCATGTGGGAAATCAGCATCCTAACTAAGATGTCACCTGTTGGCCCCTGAACAATATTTTTAATGGCAGAGCCTACTACTCTTTGCTTTCACTCATTCAATGCATAGTTTATTTTTTTAAGAACATTTATTTAATTGTATTTATTTTTATTAGTTTTTAATTTGACCAGAGAGAGGCAGAGAGAAAGGGAAAATGAGAAAGCAACCCACCAAGTCTGGGACTCGAACCATAGTGGGCCATGTGGGAGTCCAGCGCCTCAACCACCATGCCACCTGCTGGCCGATACATAGTTTATTGAGTGCCTACTGTGTGCTGGGCGCCAGTGATCAGCCAGAAGAAGAGGCAGCCACAGCCTCACAAAGACTGCTTTCTAGGAGACCTGTGGTAGGCAATGGAGAAGGGTCTCCAGGGTGCCCTGGAGCACAGTGGAGCAGGGAGAGTGGAAAAGTGCAGGGAAGTCCAGGTGAAAGTTCTGGAAGCAGGAAGACTTCTATAATAAGAAGACTTGAAAGGAGCAGAGAGAGCGAATCTCGTGCACAGGATCGAGGAAGAATGGGTCAGGGGAGGGCATAGCATGTGCCGAAGTCCAGAGGCAGGACAGTCTGCAGATGTTCCAGAAGCAGCCAGGTGGCCTGTGTGGCTGCAGCAGGGCTGGAGGCACAGCTGGAGAGGTGGGGGAAGAGGTCAGAGCGGAAGGGGTGGGCAGATCATAGCAGTCCAGCAGATGGCTTTCCCCAACTCCTTCATGTAACTAGAGAAGGAAGGAGAAAAACAAACCGACTTCCAGGTGCCTGCAAAGACTGCCAAGAAGGCGATTCTCAGCCAGGAACTTCCTGTACAGCTCCCTCAAGGAAACACCTTCCGAGGGGAGGGTCTGTGACCCGACCAGGGAGGGTACCATTGCATCATGCCAGACTGCAGCTGTCCCTCCTGCGGCAGGCTTTCCTCAGGGCAGACTGCAGCCAGAGGGCAGGCACTGCAAATTCCTCATTCTAGCAAGTGCTAGGGCAGACCTGGCAGTCCCAGACAAATGCCTCTCATCCCTCAGGCTCTGAGCAAAACCAGTTGTGTGGCCAGCCTGGAAGGACGGGAGCAGAGCAGAGACTGCTTTTTCTTTTTAAACACTTATCTATTTATTTGTTGTGACCTTTTTGTTGTTGTTTGTTTCTAAGTATTTTTTGCCATAGGGTGTGTATGCTAACCAGAAAAAAGACAGAGAGAGCAAGAGGAAAAGTGAGAAATGACCCTCCCAGAGGAATGGTCATGCCACAATCCTTTCTCCTCCATTCTCCTCCTGGGATTTTGGGCATGCATGCACGTGTGCCTGGCATGATTTGCAAGCTGCCAGGTCCAGGACTTGAGCCACAGTTGGCCATGTGGGAGGCCACTGCCATAATAACTCTGCCACCTGCTGGCCTCTTATTCAGATTTTCAAGCTACTGAGTCTGGGACTTGAACCACAGTCGACCATGTGGGTATCCAGCACCTTAACCACCACGTCACCATTTGGCCCCCAGTAGCAGCACATTTTTTAAAAAGTTTATTTCTTCTATGAGCAATAGAAACAGGAGAGAGAGAATGTGAGCTAGGGTCCTGACACCAGGACCAGCCCCAGCCAGCCCCGAGTCACAGGCTCCCTGATGTGCCCAGGGAAGTTTCCTATAGGAACTCAGAACCCTGACACAGGGGTCAGCCTCCGAGAACATTACTGTCTACCTCTGTGCCTGGTGAGTGAAGAAAAGTGAGAATCACTTCCCAGGAGTGACGGCCATGCCACAATCCCTGCTCCTCCATTCTCCTCTCAGGATGTATGGCATATGTGTCCATGCACCTGGGGTGATTTTCCAGTCACGGGGTCCAGGATGCAAACTACAGTCCACCAAAAAAAAAAAAAAAAAAAAAGTCATTTCTGGACTTGAAAACCGAGGTCAAATCTATATTCCTTATACCCGTGATTCTCAAAACAGGGTTCCCTGTCCAACAGGATGATTGTTAGAAATGCGATGACAAGTTCTGAGTCCCCGTTCCAGACATTCTCCATTGGTGAGAGTGCCCAGCAGTCCGATGACCCAGATGACACTAGGACATGCTGACATTTGAAAACTATTGTTTCCTAGGCTAAGTCCAAGTTCTTAGCATGGCATTCAAGGCTCTTCCTGTTCTGGTCCCAGCCTCTTCTGACAATCCCCTTGAAAATACCTTATTTTTTTAAACAAAAGTTGCCATAGTGCCAGCAGGTGGTTTAGAGGTTAAGGCAGCTGGGACCCACGTGGCTGACTTCATGGTTGGAATCCTATACCTGGTGGCTTGAAAATCATACTGGGCACATGTGCATGCATGCTCAAAATCCCAAGAGGAGAGGAAAGCTATTCTCTAAACTCAATATTCAGACTTGCATAGTGGAGGAGAGATTTTGTCACAGAATGACCAGAAACCACCACAGAGGCACAAGAAGCATGAGAAACCAAGAAAATATCTCTCTGCTAAGGGAAAAGAACAATCCCTCATCATCCACAGACAGTACAGAAAAACTCGTGGAAATGTCTGATAGAGAATTCAGAATATTCACAGTGACAAAACTAAACGAGATGCAAGAGCTGAGAGATAATGAACTCCAGAAGATGCAAGAGAAAAGAGACAAAGAGTTCCAGGAGGTGTTGAAGTTCTTCCATGATCTGAAAGAGGAAATACACACCATAAAAAAGAATCAAATGGAGCTATTAGAGATGACGGCTTCCATTCAGGAAATCAAAACCTCTCTCGAAGGTATTAAAAACAGATTAGTCCATGCAGAAAATCAAATCACAGATGTTAAAGGCAAAATCTTTGATCTAGAAAAAAACATCAAAAAAAACCCTGAGACAATAACCCCCCCCCAAAATGAGAATACTATTTGAGAAATACTAGACATCATTAAGTGACCAAATATCCAGATAATTGGTATCCCAAGAAGGTGAGGAAACTAATAAGGGCATTGATCATTTATTCCATGAAATCTTGGAAGAAAACTTTCCAAATCTAGAGAGGCATGCAAATATCCAGAGCCAAGAAATACGAAGGACCCCTAATAGAATCAACCCAAGAAGATCTTCCCCAAGGCACAAACCAGCCAAATCTACAAACAGAGACAAGACACTAAAATTGGCAAGAGAGAAACGTCAGGTTACTTACAAAGGCTGTCCAATCAAGGTAAACCTCAGACCTCTCATCAGAAACAATGCGAGCAAGGAAAGAATGGGAAAATATATTCAAAGTGTTAAGTGAAAAACAGTTTCAACCAAGAATACTATACCCAGCAAGATTATCGTTCGTATGGAAAGAAAGGATAAAAACATTCTCAGATAAACAAGGCCTGAAAAAATTTGCCAATAGCAGACCCACTCTTCAAGAAGTTCTGAAAAGAGGGAACCAGCAGTTAGTGTAATGGCTATGTCGCTGGACTCCCACGCAGTCGACTGCGGTTCGTGTCCCAGACCCGGTGGCTTAAAACTCACGCCGGGCATGTGTGCGTGAGTGCCCAAGATCCCGAGAGGAGAATGGAGGAGAAGGGATTGCAGCGTGACCATCCCCCCGGGGGGTGATTTCTCGCTTTCTGTCTCTATGTCTCTGTCTGTCTGGCGAGCGCACGCGCCCTACAGTGAAAATCTCTCCCCCCCCCAAAAAAAAAGAAGAAGTTCTGAAAGGAGTGCTCTACCAGGAAAACTAAAGACACATACAGAAATAAGAGAAAAAAAAAGGCAACCAATAAAATGGCCAATTTAATGCTAGGGACAAGAAATATCAATAATAGCAGTGAATGTTAACTTCCAGGATTTAAACGGAAAGACTGGACCACAGCAACACTGCATATTCAACAGAAGGGAGTTTGAACATAGACTGAACTGGCGAAATAGAATTTTATGACTTTTGAGCAAAACATCATTGATTTTATTTTTTTACTATGCTTTGTTTTCCCAATTTAAGCATTTTACTTTCTTCTGAGGTGTTAATAGGTTCAGCAATTTGTTAAAATATTGTTTGTTTCTTTAAATGGAAACATAAACTTTTCTTTCTTCCTGACCCCTCTGGAATTGGAAAATATTTGGGAGTATTCTCATTTTGTGGCAGAAGGCTTATTTGCATAAGTTCAGTAATGCTTGTTGCATTAAATCAGAAATTGGAAATATTCATTATTGGACAGGCTTTGACTGGAATGTCATACCTGAAGATTAATCAGGAGACTATGGAACTAAGGTGGATCTCGAGTGCCACAAGCCCTTCTCCTCCATCTCTCCCTCGTGTCAGGCTCAAACCTCCCAAGTTCCCAAGTGGCTGTGCAGGATTCGGCCACCTTAACCACCAGGCCAAGGCTGGCCCTGAAAATCCTTCTGTTCTGGTGATCTTACACTTCACAGTGCTCGCTTCCACAGTTCCCTTTATGGGGTGTTTCTTCAAAAGGTCTCCTTCTCTGCTAAGCCCTCCCTGATTGCTTCAGGCGGAATCTGTGACCCAGCCTTCTTCTCCTGTTTCACTCTCCATGGCTGTTATCAGGCAGCACTGTCAGTTACTGGTCACTGGTCGCCCCACCTAGAATACAAGGTCCTAGATCCAGCCTACATTCATTCTCCCATGGCCAACTTGGGGAGCTCCGAGTCCCTTACAGACAAGAGTGGTCATTGGCTGATCTCTGGTCAATGAGACACAAGCAGAAGCTGAGGGGTCCCGCTGGCCAGAGGCTCCTTGCTGTCCCTTCTCATGATGACCTTAGATGCAAGGGCTCCCTGGCAACCACGTGGTGACTCGAGGGTAGAAGGTGTGCTGTGGTGGTGAGGTTAAGAGACAGCAGGAGCCTGGGACATTCGGTTCATCCAGAGGCCACTGCACCAGCCCTGGACCTTTGTCCCAGACTTCAGGTAAACGCTACTCAACTAAATCCCTTACTTCCTGGATTCCTTGTTTTTCCCCCTAGGGTCTAATAATGCAGTTTCTCCAGCACAGGGCAGTGTCCGGGCGTTGCTGAATCTAGGCTGTCTGGCACAGGGCCTGACCCATGGCAGGTGCTTAATAAATGTTTGTGGGAGACATGAAACAAGGGGCCCTTCCTTACTGTTTCTGCTGCAGGAGAAACAGAGTTCATATACCGGACCTAAAACTGCTTTCTGGGAGCATGAGGCTGAAGAGAAAGAAAAAAAAAAAAAAAGAACTTTTACATTTTATTTTAAATTGAAATGTCATAGTTGTCATAGATCAGGATAATATTTTCATACCATAGAGTACAAAATAAGTGCTAAGTGAACACATCTCATTCCTATTAAAAAAAACAACACTTATTAGTGGCTCGCGGCTCTTAAAGTCTCCACGCCCCAGTGTTTTCTGGCTTCCTGCTGCGTTCTTTCTTTTTTCTCTTTTTAATAATTATTCATTTTATCTTATTTATTATTTTTATATATGATCGGTTATTTAATTAGGTCCTTGGCAGGAAATATAGAACACCAATTTGTGAGGATAAACTCCATTTGTAAGGGCAAACACGGTTCGCAGGTAGCCCTGGAGCTGAGGAACAGCTTTGATTTTTGGTAAAATTTGCAAGTCCACAGCTTTCTGATCAACCTTGCGCGGCTCTGTAATCTCGTATTTCTCTCTCTCTGTATTGAAAATCTCACCTTTCTGATGTTGGGGCTTCCACAGCTTCTTTTTCTTGAAGTAAGCATCGGTAGGAGCTTTGGGATTTTTACTTTGTTAATATCAATTTTTGTGGAGGTGGCGATGACAAATTTCTGGTGTGTTCTATGCGGCGGGACTTGATTGACGACCAGCGGTCCAGTTATAAGTACAAGCCACCGCTCAGCTGCTTCAGGAAAACTGCTCTCTTGACTCAGTGGCGTCCAGTGAGGATGATCAGAATGGAGAGGTTTTTGCTATAGGGCGCATGCGCTCACCAGCCAGACAGAGACAGACAGAGAGACAGAAAGCGAGAAATCACCCCCCAGGGGGGATGGTCACGCCGCAATCCCTTCTCCTCCACTCTCCTCTCAGGATCTTGGGCACACACGCACACGCGCCCAGTGTGAGTTTAAGCCACTGGGTCCAGGACACGAACCGCGGTTGACTACATGGGAGTCCAGCAACACAGTCATTATGCTAACTGCTGGTCCCAAGCAGCTCTATTCGTCCTGAAACCTCAGTACCTGCCTCCGTGCTGGACCCAGGGTGTAAATTCAAATTACCATTTTCCCACTTGAATTAGTCCTACCCCTGTCTCTCACACCCAGGTCTGGCCATTTTTAGTTCATGATGGAGCTATGGACAGCTTCCTACTCAGAATCCCTTCTCCTCCATTCCATTCCCACATGGCTGATTACAGTTTGAGTCCTGGACCTGGACCTTACTGTCTCACTTTTCCTCTCTCTGTCACTTTCTGGTCAAATTGAAAAAAAAAAAATAGTAACTGGTCAAATTAAAAAATAATAAATAAAATTAGAAAAGAAAGAAAGAAAAACACGCTGGGTGCCTGTACATTGTGCCCCAAATCCTGACAGGATAGAGACATAAAGAAGGGATTGTGGCGTGACCGTAGCCCACTGTGGGTGCTCTCTCCCTCTCCCCCCTCTGGAAGTGCATGCATCCTCTGGCAATTAAAAACAAACAGGCAGAGTAACGCTCCTAAGAAAGCAGTTTAAAAGTCAGTCATTGGGACCAGCAGTTAGCGTAATGACTATGTCGCTGGACTCCCATGTAGTCAACCGCGGTTCGAGACCTGGACCCGGTGGCTTAAAACTCACACCGGGCGTGTGTGCGTGCGTGCCCAAGATCCCGAGAGGAGAATGGAGAAGAAGGGATTGCAACGTGGCCATCCCCCCTGTCTGTCTCTCTGTCTCTCTCTGTCTGTCTGGTGAGCGCACACGCCCTATAGCAAAAACCTCTCCAAACAAACAAACAAACAAACAAACAAAAAGTCAGTCATTGACCGGCAGGTGGCATAGAGGTTAAGGCAGCTGGATCCCACATGGCTGACTGCAGTTCCAGTCCCAGACCCAGCAGCTTGAAAATCACGCTGTGTTGGGAACCAGCAGGTGGCGTGGTGGTTAAGGGCGCTAGACTGCCACATGGTCCACTATGGTTCGAGTCCCAGACCTGGCAGCTTTCTTTCTCACTTTCCTTCTCTCTCTCTCTTGCTCTATCCCCTTCTGGTCACAGTAAAATAAACAATCAAATAAATACATTAAATTAAATTAAATAATTATTTAAAAAATAAAAAGAAAGAAAATCATGCTGGGAATGTGCATGCGCATGCCTGGAATCATGGAAACAGAATGGGTTGTGCAGTGGCTATCCACCATGGGGGTGATTTCTCAGTTTTTTCTTTCTCTCCTCCCTCTCTATGGCCTTACAGCAAAAACCTAAAATGAATGAATGAATGAATGAATGAATGAATGAATGAATACACAAAGAAATAAATGCTTCCAACAGAAAAACTAGCCTGGGGCCAGCAGGTAACACAACTAGATTTCACACGGCTGACTGCACAGCTCTAGTCCTGGACCCAGTGGCTTGAAAACCACACTGAGGAGGCTGGCAGGTGGTGCGGTGGTTAAGGTGCTGGATTCCCACAATACTGGCCATGGTTCAAGTCCTGGACCTGGTGGCTTGCTTTCTCACTTTCCCTTTCTCTCTCTCTCTGGCCAAATTAAAAAAATAATAATAATAGTAACAACAACAACAACGAAATGCCACAAAAAACAAACAAATAAAAAAACCCACACTGGGCACGTGGAAAAGAAGGGGTTACGGAGTGGCTATCCCTTCTGGGAGGATGATTTATCGCTTGCCCTCCCTCCCTCTCTCTCTGTCTCTGGTGAGCACACACGCCCTATGGCAATCTGAAAGAAAAGAAGGAAAAATAAAACTCACCCTGAACCAGTGGGAACCAAGATGGCACCTGGAGCGACCACTGCCTCACCTTCGAACTCATCGCTCCCTCATGTCCCCACCAACTGGCAGCCGGCGCCATGACTGTTGACAAGCCCCATGATTACTGTGGACAATGGAACAGGAGGCAGGTTTTCGGCACATCTCTGCCTTCCCTAGGAAAATCCCTGATATTCCTCTCCTCCTTTACTCTGTCCCATCCCCTCATTATCCTGTCGGTATACCTGAAGATTCTCAGCTAAGACAGGTCGAGGAGCAGATCCGGGATCTGGGCTCCACCTTCTCCACTCCTTGGCCACTGAGTCAAGTTTGGGCCTGACACCAGGTTTTGGTTTTGTGAGTGGATTGTGCAACACTGCGCGACAGGAGATCCCATCTTTGGGAATCAATTGCATTGGCCACACTGGGAGGTGTGACGCCCAGGCACGCGCACTATAGGAAAAAACAAAACAAAACAAAACAAAAATCACTACCTTTTCCTTCCCTATTGGCATGTTTCATTCAATTCTTTGTCCAAAACACCAAGAGCCTGGAACCTGGATGTCATCAGGGAAGCCCTCCCGTGACACCTCCAGCCCGGCCTCACGCCACTCCTAGGCCCGGCTCTCACACTTGTCTGTGGTCCCCACCCAGGTCGTGCTGTTCCCACTCTCTTGGAGATTTCCCCCGTAAAACAGCTCCCTCAGCCTCTCCTGACCACTGTTTATCCTTACTGATATTTGGGTGGTCAGTATCATGTCACAGGGAGCTAACCCCATGGTGGCACCAGCCTCGTAACCGTGTGCACTGCCCATGAGACCACAGTGATCATTTCTCC